>VNJO01012195.1:0-21620 GCA_008042535.1 Drosophila tani | reverse complement strand
TAATTGTGCACTTGGGCTACGGGCTGACCTTCCTGCTTTAGAGGTTGCCAATTTAACGCTTGATAAGTGATTATTCAGGGCTGTAAGTTCCGGGAATGAGGCGTTGCATGCTTGAGCCATAAAGTTAAATGTGTTTAATTGAGTTACAACCGGTTTCTTAATTATAAAATATATATTTCTGTGTAATCATTCCTCAAATACTATTAAAATTACATGGGACTAAACTGTTACGAACTCCAGAGAGCCATCAAAGGCTATGTCAACTGTTCCAAAATATAAACAATTCTCGAGCAGTTGACACAACCCTTCGATGGCTATTTGGAGGATAACGATTTCCTGGTGCTCCCGGAGAGCGTGCTCCTTCTCGTGCTCCTTCTCGAGCTCCTCCTTCGCATATCGGCGCCAAACATATCCCCGTACTCCTTATCCCCGAAAGACTTCTCGCTGTGCACGGACCTCTGCGCTTGCAGTTCGGCAAGCGCCCGCTGCTCATCCTGGTCCCTGTAGTGCCGCACGCGACGCTTGGCAATCCGGCCATCCGGTAGCACTCGCTCCGCGTCCGGGTGGCGGGAGAGCCAAGTCGAGCTCTTTCTGGCATCAAAGGGCTCGTAGTAGAGCCGCGGCATCTCGGCCTGCAAGTAGGCAGTCTCTCGGCCAGTTTGGGTGGCCACGCCCCGGCGGTCATCGTCTGGCTGCGGCTTGAGCGAGGCCCTGGGAGCCTTGGAAGTTTGCCTGGATGTCAGGTATTTTCTTGGAGGAGGGACTGCTTGGAATCTTACTTCTTCGATTTTATTCAGGGAATCTTTACTGTCTCCCAGTGGTTTCTTGTCTTGGGGGGCCACCACCTCCGAGTACAGATCGGATATACTCTTCGTCTCCCAAGGCTTCTCCCTTGACTTATTTTTGCCGAATAAAGAGCTAAAGTCCAGTGAGTTGAGAGCCTGCAGGAGCTGGGGCACGGGCACGGCATCGCTGTCCCCGAACTGCGCTCTCAGCAGACGCACTAGCTCATCCTGTTTGCCCAACAGGGGCAGTATCTCGCCCTGATCCTCGCCATTTCCGTACCACTTGTACTTTTTGTTCAGCTGCCTCAACCGGAAGATATAGTCCTGCATCATGGGCAGTAGCTTTCCCAGAGTTCCCGGGGCCATGGGCTCGGTAATGAAGCCTTTGTCGTCGAATAGCGATCCGCCGGCCGCGAAGAGATCCTGATCCGAAAGGCGACTCAGGGGCACCTGGAAACTTTGCCGTTTCTGGGATATCATCATCACGTCTCCATAGTTGGCATACAGCAGCCGCAGCACTCCGTAAAGAGCTGCTTCCGGGGATCGCTTCATTTTCTCAGCCAGGGCAAAGATCACCCGATGATTCACCTCCAGCCAACGCGGAGGCAAGGTGTCACACGGATCAGACGGCGGCCTCGCCACCTTAAAGGGATTGTAGGGGAAGGGCCGACTGCCCTGCGGACAGCAGCTGGAGATGGTGCGCACCGGGCAATGGGGACAGCTGTACGGGATCCGGGGACATAGTGTCCGGCGCAGGCGGCAGCAGTGGATGCACATGGGATGACTTTGAATTTGGAATTTTTAACGGGTTGGTCTACACCTTCGCCGGTGGGTACGCACATCTTGCAATGGCAACTTGTTGCTAAAAATATTGAGGTTTCAATGAGGAGCTGCTGTCCCCCAAAAAGCGATGACAAAAAGGGCACAGCAAGAGCAGAGGGAATCTAACTGGATTTACGGGTGTCTCTCCCTGGATTTCTGAAAGCTTTTAGCATGAAGAAGAAGGTGTCTTATTTTTAAATATTTTGATTAGAACAAAATATATCCTAATTTAGATCTTCAGAGATCTCTTAATATCTTCCAAAAACCTTCCCCAGAAGTAATTAATCTTGAAAACCCTGAATTATTTACTTAAAACTAACTTTACTGTTTATTTCCAGGTGAACTTTATGCAGCTGCTTGTCAGCATTGTCAGAAAAGTGACTCGATTTCTAGGCTATCATTTGCTGTCCAACAATTTTCTACATATAGTAACTATCTCGTATTGCACTTAAGATGTTTATCTGGGCCAGGACCTCATTGCAAAGGCTCCAAGTAAGGCTCCTCCTCGCAGGACAGCGGCTCCACTTTACTAAAAAGAGGGAAGGTTTACCTAAAGAAATCTATTTAACATTTAAACCTTTAACCCACCTGGCAAGAATGTCACAGGAATCTAGTTTGGCTTGCAATTGTTTCAACCTCTCTGGCATATCGTTGGTGGCCGAGATCATGGCACCCAGTTTATCCTTGAGCCCGGTGAAGGTCGGTCTGTGCGAGGGCACGGAGCACCAGCAGCTTTCCATTAACGAGAACCTTAAAAAAAAAGGGAAGAGTATTAAAGAGGATATATAGATAATTACCACTAAAAACTCTGATTTTGAAACCTGATAGCTTAGATTGAGACTCACATTTCATTGGTGCATCCTTCAGGCCGCTTCATCCGGTGACCCTGGCGCAGTAGCTGCAGCAAATCGCTGGGCGAGACCGAAGGATAGGGCATACCACCAAGCGTGGTGATCTCGTATAGCAAGACGCCAAAAGACCAGCTGGTAGGAGGAAATTATAAGATTGTTAAGCATGGAATAAAGCAATGGTAATACTTACACATCGCTCTGGCTAGTGTACACCTGGTGGGTGAGGGACTCCAGTGCCAGCCACTTGATGGGCAGCTTGCCACTGCCTCCGGACTTTCGATAGACATTCTCATGGTATACATCGCGGCTCAGTCTGAGCAGAGAGATGGGTCTAAGAATGTGGTAGATTGAGAACCATAAGGACACCTACCCAAAGTCTGCTATCTTGATGCTGCGATCCAGGGAGATCAGCACATTACGGGCAGCCAAATCCCGATGCACCACCTTGTTTTGGGCCAGAAATTCCTGTAAAGATTAGGTTACGTTTTGGATTTATTTCCCATTTCATTACTAAGAGTTAACCCACCATTCCCACCGCCACTTGCTGGGCAATGTCTAGTAAATCTGCATATTTCAGGGGAACTCTTGGTTTGATTTCTACGGAGTTCAGGGAGTCAAAGTATTCCTTGTTCTCGAAGGTGCGGCCCTTGCACTCCAGCTTGAGTTCAGCCTTTGTCTTCTCCTTTGACTCCTCCTTTGTCTCTGCACATTCCTCCCGCTTGGACTCATTCCTTGAAGCCTCTCCAATTTTCTGGCTATGATTAGAACCTATATTCTCTATATCTTCCAGTCCGTAGCCCTTATTGTCCGTTGCATTTGTGATTCGCGTGAGTGTGTAGGTCTCCACCCGGCTGCTGTTGTGCGTCTGATCCGCCTCGCTTTCCTCCTCCACAGTGGACAACATGGAGCTGTTAATGTCTTCTATTCTATTGTGGATAGAATTGCCTCTGGGTCGCGGCAAGCGGCGCTTGTCCACGTTCTGCTCGAGATTATGCTTGAGGCCCACGACACAGCTCTCCTGCCGGAACTTCCACTCCTCTCTAAGGAATAGAGGATAAGGTTTAAGAGATTCTCTGTGATTTTAGATAGCAAGGTATACCTAAGGAAGTTCTGCAGGCTGCCCAGGCTGCAGTATTCGATGAGCAGCATCATCCGATTGCTGCAGCGAGTGGAGTAACCCACAATACCCACAATATTCGGGTGTTTGCCCACAGCCTTTAGCATCTGGATCTCGCACTTGAAGGCGTACACGTCCTCGTCATTGGGTTCATCTGTAAGATTAACTCAAATTGTACCTTTTAATGTGTTCTTAAAGGTTTTAATCTTATCTAATCTTATAATAAATATAAATAAAATATTTTTAAAATACTTTGTAAGCCTTGTAGAGCTTCTCACCTTTCAGCAACTTCACAGCCACCTGCCGCTTCTTGTAGACTCCTCGTCGCACCAAGCCAAAGGCGCCCTCGCCCAGGACATCTTGGAGGAGAACCGATCGCGGCTCAACCTCCAGTTCGTCTGTGAAGTCCATGCTCTCATTGGCGGACAGGGTCACCAACAGGCTACTGTCCATCAGAGAGAGGTGAAAGTCACTGGCCTTTGCCTCCTTGGCCTCCATCTCCAAGGCCTGGCCATCCGACCGATTCCTTCTGCAGAAGGTCAGTGAGCACAGCATCAAGATGCAGCAGATGGGCACAATGATGAAGAGTATCAGCTTGACCAGGTTGCCCTCTGTTGCGGATAGAGAATAAAGTTTAGCAACTTTGATAAAACTTAAATATTTTAACAATAGAACAACATTTTAACAGAGTTTCACGGATTAAATCTATCTAGGCCATCGGCTATAGACTTTTTTCTATTTCTATATTTCTTATTTAGTTTTATCATTTAATTTAAAATTCCTTTCCTTCTCTTGAGACTTCCTAGTACTCACCACTTAACCAGGCATCCCGTGGGGCCTTGTCCAGGGTCAAAGCGCTGAAAGACTTGCCGCCCTGCGTCTGAGCCACCAAATGGACCTCAAAGTGCGAGCCCATAACTATGATCCGGGGTATAAAGAAGTGGCTTCTGCTCTTGTCCAGCGTGAAGTTAACCTCCTTGCTGCCCAGGAACAGATCGAGGATGCGAAGCGTGTAGTTATCGGGCAGCTGGCTAGGTCGAGCCCAGCTGATGTTCAGGGCCAAGGTGTTTCCCGCATACTGCTCCTGGAGGACGCTGAGATTCTCGGGTTTGTGAGGAGCTATCAAGGGATTTATTAGATTTAATTAAGTAAAATGGGAGTGTAGGATGACTCACCGCATAGTGTGTAGTTGGAGGGATACCAATCCAAGCAACTGGGCGCCTCCACGGTTAGCCACTCCACTTCGCTCTCCAAACGATTCAATATATTCACCGTTCTCACGCCTACGAGATAGGTTTTATCGAACTCCATGTTGTCCACGGTGTGCCTGTAAAGCTTCCGAAGCTGGAGGATTGCATGTTAGATTCTATATTATAAAGGAGATTTTTTCAGACTCACATCCCGGAACTCCACCTGTCGTGGCTCGTCCATATTCACGCTATTGGTGGAGTAGGACACCATATCGAAGTAGCAATTGCGCTCTGGAATATGCAGGAAAAAGTGAAGGAGACTATTTACAATGATTTTATGAGGAAGCTAAACTTTTAATAGAGAAAAGCTAATAGGATTTATTATAACTATTTTATGGATATGTTTGGATATATTTTCCTACCCGCCGAGGGCTGCCACTCAATCTCAGCGGCTATACGATTTGTCGCATTCACTTGGGGCACAAATCCTCGCAGGCTCACGGCTCCCATTTTGCTGGGTTGGTAGCCCCGTTTCAGGGTTACAAAGCTCTGCTCCCGGGCTATCAAGGAGTAGCTGCCATCCCCATGCACCGCCAGAGCGGTTATATTATGGCTGGAGTTTGACTCCAAATGGGAGAGTATGAGGAAGTTCTCGTCAGACTGAAAAATATATATTTATAAATCAGTAAGTTGTTGGTAATATCTTGTTTATATCCTTACCAAGTAAAGTCTTGTCTCTGTAATTTTCTCCTTGGCCACCTTGATGATGTAGGTGGCATTTGGGGCTGTATCATTGCCCCTGCTATGCTGTACCCAGTCTATATGGAAAACTATCTGCGATTCCGTGCGACACAGCATGTGCAGCTGAAAGTTATCCTGGACTTTGCGTAGAGGCCCAGGAGCAGTGCCATTGGCCTTGCAGTCTTTGTAACAGCCTCGAAAGTCCTGTGATGGGAAAAAATAATTTGTAAGAAATAAAACAAGATTTTTAAAAACAGATTTCTACTAATATTCCTCATGCTAATTGGTAAGTGCAAAAGATAGCTCAAATGCGGACCAAATATGTGTTTTTCTAATTCATTTTACATTTTAACTTGTTTGAATAAATAATATTATCACAAGAGACATTTCTGAGGTTTCTCGCAGCAGCATCCACAGAAAAAGGAGGGCCGCCTGAAGGTATGCAACAGTTTTCTCGATTGCTATGGTCGGGGCACTGGCGTATTTTCTAGTTTTAATCACATATTTAGCCAGAGCTTCTCTACAGAGCTACTATCTAATTAACTTCCTTACGAATAATCAAATTTTGAACTAAAATCCAGCTTTGACTAAAACCTAGCCAAACTGCCGGCACTGCATTCGTAAAGCTCCTACCTGGTTGCCCATTTCCAGACAATTCTGGGTGCAGGCGGTCACATTGAGCAGTGTTTTGTCGTGGGAGACTTGCTGCATTAGCAGCATTTCACCTTGATTGGTGCCCACGAAGAACCAGAAGAGAAATGCATATTTGGCGTAGAATATAAGCATTTTCCTTTATATTGATCACAAATCAAAATTGTCTAGTTTGCATGCAAATTGTGTGTTTTTTTTCAAGCTCGCTTTCGGTTTATTGCACTTTTGCCATGCACTTTGATTGTCCCATTTAATTTCACACTTTTTTCACTACTTTGCACCTTCACAGGGTTTTGATTTAATTTTTTAAGATCTTTATGTGCCGAAGCCAGATCAGTGGATCAATAACAACCGCTGCTCTCGGTTTATCTGGACAAACTGCGACCCAAAATGTGACAGAGGAAATCGAAGCGAAAAGGAATGAAGGAAAACGGTGGACTTGCTGAATATATTTTGTGCTATTTTGTTTTGTTTTGTTATTCACTTCTTCGACGGGTCTTCCCTTCCATGCAGTGGAGTGGATTGGACTAGGGGTCATTTGAAATGCAAAAATCGGGTACTTCGTCATCGTAGCGCCAAGGAGGATTTCGAAATTTATTGGCACAACTACATAGAAGATCAATAATATCGCAATTATATAAACTAAGAGAATGATCTTAAGTTTTTTCAAGGCGTTCATCTTATTGGTTTATTTATTTATATTTAATAGGGATTTCTACCACTGTTCAAAGATTTGGAAACCAAATTCTACTTGTTTAGTTTTTATCCCAGGGCAGGATGGGGAAAAAAATAAAAATATTTAAAATCATAATAACAGCAAGTCAAGCAGAATTCGAGTTTCCCAAAAGTCTGTACTTTAACAGACGGTTAAAAGTTAACAGGAGCTATAAGGCGCCAACAGTGTGCTGTTAAACGCAATCAGTGCAGTTTCTCTTCTCCTTTGTGATCTAGCCTATCAAAAAAGTTAACACTTGTGTCTTTTTCGGTTCCCAGTTATTGTTTACTTCTTTAGAATCTAAAAGTAAACATGGAGGTTACCCCTCCGAGAAATAATAGGTGAAAATTTAGAAATTGTTTTTAATTATTTACGCGGCTAATTCCGTTTGATTTCTTTGTTAAATCGATAACCATTTCTACAGTGTTGATCAGTGCCAGAATCTAATCCCAGTTTAAAGGCTTGGCGCCAACAGTTGAATATAAAATGCAGAACTATTTGCATATTCTGCCTACAAAGCACAGCAAACAAATAAGTTAATGTCAAGTATTTAATTATACCCACTTTCCTCGCTTCAGTTTCGAATTAGAATAGTTGCATATATCTAGTAAGAAACTGGTCTTACTCGATAAAAGCTTGCAAATGCCTCTGACCCCCAGCTGCCCCTGATTCGCTTTATATCGCCTAGAAGCCGCAATTACGTCTGTGAGTCAGTTGTTGCATGGCAATCGAGTAACGCCTATATGGGAATCTCGTGCATTACGCTCTGGTTTCTCGGCGAGCGCTTTCGTTTGTTAATTTAGTTAAATACTGCACGCTCGCGTCGTCGGTTCTGCTCTCAAAATGCGATAACGATCCATTACGTGTGTAAACAGTCGAGCAACGTGCGCCGTTCCAAACAAAAATAAATATCAATACAACTGTGAGAATCTTTTACGACAGAGCTTTTGGAGGTCAATATATAAATAAACAAATAATTAAAGAAATCCATGGAAAAGTGTAGCTAATAATAAGACATTTATCAATAAAAGTTAATTCTTTGAATATGTAAGCAAGCTTGAATTAATTACATTTGAATGTGATTAGAATAGGAATAATTAAAGCAATTACTCTGTACGGAATGGAAAGTGTGCTTTATTCAAACTGTTTCTTCTATCGCATTTTATGATGATAAGTCTGTATCTCAATTGCAGCCAGACTTCTATTAAAAATAAGTCATTATCTTGATTGCCAGAATTTTTTAACACCCCAAGCGAATAGCTATTAAATCGGTGGTATTTTTTTTAACAACTGTTACCGATAGCTCGCGCCATCGACGGATACTGATAAGGATAAGAAATGGGTACTAAACATGGGCATTTTTCAGTCTCTGGAGGACAGTGCTAAGAGTCGCTACTTAATAATTGCTTCCACTGAGAGTGTCTCCAGTTAGTGAACATGAAAATCGAGTGGGTACCCAGGGAAGTTCCCATTGAGCGGCGTCGCCAGACGTTTGCCATGGCCTTCTTTATCATATTCATGATGATCCTATCCCTGGGGTCCTACGCTCTGTGTGCCGCCCTGCTGGTGAGTCAAAAGAAACCATTTTTTAGATAATATTTAACTGGAATTTCGTTCAAGTTCTATGGTGGCCTCGTAGTTCGCAGCGTGGTAGTGATCTACTTGGTCTATGTCTATGTGAATCACAGCAGAACGCACTCCATCATGGACGGCAATGGGTGAGCATTAAGTAATCCCACTGAAAGGCCAATAAAACCAATTAAAATAATCCCGTTTAGCTGGAAGATTAACCGCAATAACTGGCTGTTTCGGCATTATCGGGACTACTTTCCCGTGCAGCTGGTAAAAACAGCCGAGCTGCCCCCGAACAAAAACTACATCATGGCCAGCTTTCCCCACGGAATTCTGGGGTAAGCTTGTTGACTGATAGCGCCAATCTTATCGATGGCCCCTCGAGTGACGAAACTTTATGTAAATATTAAATCCCGCCATAGTACCGGCATTTCCGTCAACATGGGTCTAGACATCTCCAAGTGGCTGGAGCTGTTTCCACAGGTCAGGCCAAAGGTGGCCACCCTGGATCAGAATTTTCTGACGCCTCTTGTGCGCGGCCTGCTGCGATCCTGGGGCTTGGTCTCGGTTTCCAAGGAGGCCCTGGTCTATCTGCTGACCAAATCGAATGATCCCAAGCACAAGGACAATCGGGATGGCTTCACCTCGAATGCAGTGGCCATTCTGGTGGGTGGCGCCCAGGAGGCACTGGACTCGCATCCGGGCAAATACATTTTGACCCTCAAGAACCGCAAGGGTTTCGTCAAGATGGCCATTCGAACGGGGTGAGTTGTGGAGTTACTTAAATTGGCAGATATCTGTAATGTGTTCTTACTTATTACAGGTCCTCGATTGTACCCACCTTTTCCTTTGGCGAGGTGGACATTCTGGATCAGGTGGCCAATCCCCCTAACTCGCCGGTCCGTCGCTTCCAGGACTTCGTGAAGAGGTTCACGGGCATCTCTCCGCTCATTCCCAAGGGTCGTGGCGTCTTCAACTACACCTTTGGCTTCCTGCCCAACCGTCGCCGCATCGTCCAAGTTGGTGAGTCTTTCTAAGGATTTTTGGTGTAACTTTTACTTAAAGAACTTATTTCAGTGGGTTCCCCCATTGATGTGATAAAAAGTGATCAGCCGGATGCTGCCTATGTGGACAAAATTCATAAACAGGTCATTGAGGCCCTGGAAAAGATGTTTGAAAAGTACAAGGATGAATATATTCCCAACGCCAAGCAGAGCAAGCTGATCATTCACTAGTCACTAGAGCGTTTGTTGTTATTTTTTGTTTTTGAGAAAATGTGATCAAACTAAGGCTTTATGAGCACTTCATAGAAACAAGTTTTTTAATCTTTTAAGTCTGACGCGATTGTTTTATTTGTTCTTCGGTGGAAGCTCTTGATAACCGTAAGTTGGGATGTCAATTTTAAACAAGGTGTTATCGATCAATCGATCAACCGACAGTGAAAGCTTTGGTGTTCATCGTAAATCGATAAGGCCGATCGTGTGCAGTGTTGTTAAACGTTGTGGCAAATGCATTTTATAAATTGGCGGACAATATTTATATTTTCAAAGCGGGCTGTTTATTTGGAGGATAGCTTACCTAAGAAATAAAATAAATATAATAAAATAATTACTTGAACATCGTTAATAATTAGATCTCTTGATCTGGTTAATAAGTGCGTTATAAATAACAATAACCTGTTCTACAAACTATTGGACTTTGTGAACTATTTACAAGTGCAAACCAATTACCATAGCTCAGGCAATCATTTCATCATCTGAGCATTACTAATCACTCTCAGTTGGCATCGGATTAAAAATAACTAGATTTTCTTATCACCAAAGTCAACTCATAGTTAGTCAGAAGAAATACGACCCGAGCATAATACGCTAATTGAATCACCCCCGTTCGTTGTTCTTAAAGTCAAAAGGTGCAATAATTATTCGGTTGACGATAGCCACCGCCGTCGCATTGGAATCGCCGCACACCTTTGCACCCGTGGCCGTGTGATTGCCAGACGCCGATTATGTCCCAACCTTTATCATCTTTATCACTCTAATCGCGAATTCCCATCAGCCCCAAACAAAGAACTGCTAGTTGGTCGGTTAGTGGACAAGTGATTAGCCTCTAATGCGGGCGCCCGCCATCGTACCCAGAAGCGATAAGGATAAGTATAAGTTTGATGCAGACCCTCACTGACCGTCGCTGGCTCGCATATCGTTCAGTCGTGGGCGGACCGCCGAAAGAGCAGCTACTGGAATTATTATTATTGGACACATACAAGAAATAACCATGAAGATCGAATGGGCACCACTGCGGGTTCCTCTGGAGCGTCGTCTCCAGATAATGGTTACGGCATTCTTCACCTCTATGCTTCCCATTCTGCTATCAACTTCCTTCCTATTGGTGGCGGGATCGCTGGTAAGCGAGTTAATAATAACAATAATAAAGACATGACCTATAAAGATTATAATCTACAGATCTATGGAGGGCTCCTGCTGCGCGGCCTAATGTTGATTTACTTGGCCTACGTCTATGTGCATCACAAGAAAACCCAATCCGTGGTGGATGATAATGGGTAAGTGCTTCCCCTTAAAAGGAAAACTTCATGGAAATAATCCCTTATGACCCTAGCTGGATGTTAACCCGCACCAATCGCTTTCATCGCTACTATCGTAACTACTTTCCCGTGGAGCTGGTGAAAACCGCCGAGCTGCCCCCCAACAAGAACTACATCTTGGCCAGCTTTCCCCATGGAATTCTCGGGTAAGTACCGCGACAGTTGGCCAATCTTATCGTTCAAATATAAATAGACACTGATTTGGCTTGTAGAACGGGCATTGGTATCAACATGGGCGTGGAGATCTCCAAGTGGCTGGAGTTGTACCCCCAGGTTCGACCAAAGCTGGGTACCTTGGATCAGCACTTCCATGTGCCCTTCATGCGCGAGGTCCTGCGCTGCTGGGGCTTGGTGTCCGTCTCCAAGGAGGCTCTGATCCGCATGCTCAGCAAATCGAATGATCCCAAGCACGAAGAGAATCGGGACGGCTTTACATCCAATGCAGTGGCCATTCTTGTGGGTGGCGCCCAGGAGGCCATGGACTCGCATCCCGGCCAGTACATTTTGACGCTGAAGAGTCGCAAGGGTTTCGTCAAGATGGCCATTCGAACGGGGTGAGTGATATTCTGCAGTTAATAATTAATTAAATCTTGTTACTAACCTCATTTCTGCAGTTCAGCGATTGTTCCCTCCTTTTCCTTCGGCGAGGTGGACATCTTCGAACAGGTGGCCAATCCTCCGGACTCCCTGCTTCGCCGCATTCAGAATTTTGTGAAGAAAATCACTGGAGTCTCTCCGCTAATTCCCGTGGGTCGTGGTTTCTTCAACTACACCTTTGGCTTCCTGCCCTTCCGCCGACGCATTGTCCAAGTTGGTAAGTTCTTTCTAAAACTTTATTTTAAAGAATTTCTTATTGAAACTCATTTTTAATTATTTCTTGCAGTTGGTTCCCCCATTGAAGTGGTAAAGAGTGATAATCCCGATCCTGAATATGTGGATAAGATCCATGGTCAGGTCATTGAGGCTCTGGAGAAGTTATTCGAACAGTACAAAGACAAATACTTGAAGGACTCTAAGAATGCCAAGCTGGTTATACAGTAACTGGAAAGGAGTTAAGACTAGATACAAGAGATTATGAAGGCTTAGCTTTAGGACCCTGGAATGTTATTATTATTGACTTAACCAACTGCAGTTTGGGTGTAAGCAAACATATTCGATAAAGCAATATTAAAAATAGAACAACATTTTATATAAAAACGGAATTTGGATTTATTATCAAGCCCTTAACAGTTTGCTCCTATAACTGAGGTAATTAAGCTCTAAATTAATTACCTGTGTATATAAAACCCTATAGTATTTTGACCTTATCAATTGGATTGTTTGGTTCAGTATTATATGACAGAGTATATAGGCGTCGCTGCTGCTCATAAAGTGAGATAATGCAATGTTCCCTTTTTGATTTGTGAGAATGTTCACGTATAATGCACTTCAAGTTCAGTATATATAATTAAGCAATTCATTTAACAGTCCAAGAATTAGCTTACATTAAATCAAGAAGCTTACATTAAATTACATCACTTTTTTACAATCCATTGTAACAGCGTCTGCCTGAGTCAGCACTTGTTTGACGGAGACACTCGCCGGCTGATAAGGCCGACACAAATCTCTAGTAAAAATACAACAAATAAAATAAATAAAATCAAACCAAACCTCTTATCAACAAAGAACAATAAATATTGGGGTAAGCACATTATAATTTTGGCTGTTGCGAACCAGCCTCAACACGTGTGACATAAACAAAAAATGTTCTAAAGGTCAAGAATTGTTCGTGATTGTGAAGTGACTGGCCGACATGGAATCGTACCCTAGACCCCCTAATAACATGAACCCCTAGATATGATTCAGCATTCTCCCAACGTTTATGATCATTATCGAAGTTTACAGTCACTCTCAATCACACTTTATCGGTCTGATATGCCTATTGATTTGACTATAATTTCTGCACATAAATCTGAAGAGAAGGCTCTTGTCCCCAGACATACATCTGACGTAATCCTACTTAATACTCTCTCTTTGTCCCATGTCTAGTGCCCGGCTTAGACATTTATCTGTGGCTTATCGCCGCCTGAAGTGAGGCTCTCCGAAGAAGAGGCGCCGGGTCGCCGCGTTGATAAGGATAAGTACACGATCGTTACACACTGGAAATCGCTGGTTGCTGCTTCGCGATCGCTCAGTCGCTGGATAGACTTCGGAAGAGTCGCTACTTTGTCTCGAAGATCGGTCAGAAGATTTCAATATGAAAGTCGAGTGGGCTCCTCTCCGGGTTCCGCTGTCGCGGCGCCTCCAGACTTTGGTCACTGCCTGCTTTACCTACACAATATTCTCCATGCCGCTTTTATCCTGGATTTTAACTGCCATGCTGCTGGTAATTCCTTAAAACTTTTTAATTTAATTTAGGAAAAATGTGACAGAGTGAAGTGAAAAATAAAAGTGAAAGAAATAAAAAATAGAGAGTGTTATATATCAAATAAATTAAACAAATAAAATAAGTGAAAACTAGAAAGTGTTATGTGGAAGCCCCGTGTTTGCCAATTTTAGGCCTAAGCCCATCTGGAGATGCTGACACACTCAGCATAGTTATAAAAATAATAAAAAAAACATGTTTTTTGGGGCTTGGAACCGTGGGGCTTTCGTCCAAGAGTCAAGTGTTTTAACCTTTAAGCGTGTATAGGCTCTGTAAAAACGTGTAGAGTCTAGACAGTGCTCTTTTATATCTTTTACACAAGTTACTCATAAAATATTTAAATATTTTAAAGCTCTTTGGAAATATACAAATAGAGATTTTCTTGTACATATTTCTTGTACATATATATTTCTTAATAGTTTTCAAAATGTTTAAAATTTTTTTGTACAATAGAATGAAATATTATAAATAATGTATGATATTTTTCATTAGATAATTATATTGTAGAATATCCTTCACATTTCTGTCTTATTTTGATTATCCTTGATTTTAACCTGCTATATTTTTCAGTATTACGGCAACCTTATTCTGCGCACTTTAATGTTGATTTATTTTGTAATTATCTACAAGGATTACAAGAAAAACTTTGGCATTGTGGAGGGCAATGGGTAAGTGCTATACCTTTTACAAGGCACTTACTATACTTAACAGATAATGCATTATCAAATTCCCTTAGCATGTCGTTTTGCCGCAGTAATCCGAGATATCGCAGCTATTTTCCAGTGGAACTTGTAAAGACCGCCGAGTTGCCGGCAAACAAAAATTATATCCTTGCTAGCTTTCCCCACGGACTCCTTGGGTAAGCTTTGAAAACTCTAAAAAGGCTGAAATCTCTATTATATTTTCTTTCTTAAAGGACTGGCATCTGTGTGAACATGGGCATGGATATCACCAAGTGGCTGGAGTTGTTCCCACAAGTTCGACCCAAGTTAGCCACGTTGGATCATCATTTCAAAACCCCAATCCTGCGTGATATCGTCCGCTGGTGGGGTATGGTGTCGGTTTCGAAGGAGTCGCTGGCTTACCTGCTCGGCAAGTCGAATGATCCCAAGCACGAGGATAATCGGGATGGTTTTACATCCAATGCGGTGGCCATTCTGGTGGGTGGCGCCCAGGAGGCCATGGACTCGTATCCTGGCCAGTATATTTTGACCCTGAAGAACCGCAAGGGATTCGTCAAGATGGCCATTAAAACAGGGTGAGTTATGGGGTGAACATAGAGGAGAAACTGGTATTTAACCCTTTGTTTGTAGGTCATCAATAGTGCCCACTTTTTCCTTTGGCGAGGTGGACATTTACGATCAGGTGGCCAATCCTCCTGAGTCCCTCTTGCGTCGCTTTCAGAATGTGTTCAAAAAATTCACTGGCATCTCACCGCTCCTGCCCAAGGGACGCGGCATGTTCAATTACTCCTTTGGATTGCTGCCTTATCGAAGACGCATCGTGCAAGTTGGTGAGTCCTGGATAGGCTTGGATTCCCTCTAAATTTCTTTTATAATAAAAATCTAAAATATTCCAGTGGGCTCTCCCATCGAGGTGGTGCAGAGCGCTCAACCCGATGCCGCCTACGTGGACAAAATCCATGGCGAGGTGATGCAGGCGCTGGAGAAGATGTTCGAGGAGTACAAGGACCAGTACATACCCCACTCCAAGCAGAACAAGCTGATAATTCAGTAACTAGGCGGTACAATGTGATTTTCACTAGAGTTTTAAGGACACAATTCAGAGATTATTTTTAACGAAAGCGTATGGTTTTTTGTTGTTTTTCTTTTATTAATTACCAATTAAATTTGTTACCTTGTATGTACTTATATATACAAAAAGAACAAGGAGCTGGATTCTCGAATTTGTTGGAAAAACTTAACTTAATTTCGCTTAGATTTTGTGCCACGACGACGATCATTGATCTCGATTCCGATTTAACAACTATAAGGAATTTGTGCTACGCTAGGAAAGAATCGATCGCAGAATTCCTTTCAAAGGTACAATTTTTCATTAATTTAGCAACAAATTAATCAGTTTTCTTTCAAATTGTTTATTAGCTTTCTTTCGCTTAGTTTTGTTTTAGTTTTTGTGATTTTTTTTTAACGCTAAAGCAATAGCAATATTAGAAGGGGATAATTTTGGGGAAATATTTAGATTCAATGAGAGAGATTACTAGTTACTTGTAGTTGGCTTCGATCGACTTTTAGATTTATCTACAAATATTCAAATATTACGAAAAGTATTCGTCTAAATATATACTTTTAGAAAGGAACACTTGGCATAACATGGGGTCTCGATTTGTTGGGTTTTGAACTCCATTAGGAGCGGGTTCTCTGTTTTGTATGTTTTATTACTCTTTATATTTTCTTTAATTTCAATAACAGTTGAGAGTAAGCGCCATAGATATATAGATATATACTCCGATTGTGGTACTCCTGTAAGGTGGTTCTCATGCAAGCATAACTTTTGAATAGACTGTACTTGCTCGTGGCTCTCAGACAAGCTTAACTTTTGAATAGACTGTACTTGCTAGTTAGCTAGTTTGAGTAATTGCTGTGATTCTTTCGGTTCTGATTAATTGTTTACCTAAATTCTCTTGGTGAGGCAATACAAAATATGTAATTGGCATATAATTGTATATAGTCGAGGACATCATCCTCGGATGAACATGTGTACTTATAAGGACGTTTCCAAAAACTATCTTCTCTCTACTTGATTTCTCATTTTTTTAGGTACTAGCCAGGCTGCCGATTGTGGTTCTCGAGGAAAGCGCATTTGTCTTTATCTAAATTTGTTTCGTTTTTAATTTTCTTTTTGGATTTCTTTGGTTTTTTTTTGTTTGGTTTCTTGGTTTTAAATCAATCCCTGAGTGCATTTTACTTTGCATGTAATTGCGTAGTTGCTAAATCAACTGCTGGTGTTTGCTGTGGCTGTCTGTGGCTTCTGACATCTTGGCTTGATTCTGATTGCTGCGAGTGCCATAATTGATTCGACTAATTACCTATACGAATATATATCTCTCACAATTACAAATATATATATATTTGTGTGTATATAGCAGTGGCGTGCTATTGGCTTTGATTCTGGGTTTCTTTTGAGCGCAAACGGTGCATGGAAGATAAAGGGGACGTGTCGCGAGTTCGAATCTCCTGGCGCCTCAACATATTCTCATATCAAAGTTGAACATTTAACATACATAATCGGTATCCATTATCCATTATTCATTACTCGTTATTCGTTAGGTTCTTTATTGGTGTTTCGATTCCTGGGAGGGGCCTTACGGTGAGCTCTAGTAAGTATCTACAAAAGGTTCGGCAGGCTGCGTGCTGCACTCATCATCATCATCATCCGTCTTCAAAATATACTATATGCTTCTGCTCTACGAGTCCTCCGTCGTGGTTTTTTTGGGTTTTGTTTTTTAATTTATTAGTGGTGTATATTTAGTATATATAGTTATGTATAAATACAATTGAATTATAGTACGTATGTGTGTATATATCGGGGGATCAAACTGCATACGCTTTAGCTCTAGTATTAATACATTAATAATACAATTTGTAATTGCAAAGATAACTAACAATATGTATATATACTTTACTTATTTATGTATTTTTGTTTCCTCTCCATAATCAAGTACAATTTATCAATTTTGATATTTAGAATAATCTTGTATATATCGGTATATGCAGGTTCTCTAATCAAATTTCATTTTGTTCAGCATTGCCAACGATTTTTTTTGGTTTCTTTTGGTATCCTACCCCCGTACCCGTCCTACCATCACCTACCAATAATTCAACGTCTAGTTTTGTAGCGAATTAACAAGGGTTTCTTTTTTGGGATGTTCAATTGCCGATGCCAACTAATTAACTAATTTCCATGCACTTCATAAGAATGTTTTACACAATTATCTGGTTTTGGTTTTGGTTTTTTTGGGGCTGCCGATTTATCTTTTAGCTAATTGGTTTGGTTTTGGGGGATCGGGCGTCTCTGCCACTCCCATAAAAGTATGCTACACAATGTTCAACAAACTTGCGGCAAGTCAATCGATAAACGACAACATCGAAAGTTATGCGCAAGTAAACAAATATTACTTATCAAGAAAACAAAATACGTTCTATATAAAATCTATAAAAACTTCACAAGTGTGTGTGTGTGTATCTATATATATATATATATGTATGTATGTATATGCTATGGTGGCTGATCACTGTCTCTAGACAGCTACAATGGCCGCCATCTACGAGGCAGTCGGCACGGGATTGAAGTAATGCAGGCCATTGGTCTGTAAAAAATAAATAAATTCATATAAAATCTGTGTGATATTCGATGTTTAATTAATCTTGACTCACCGCCATGTCGTATTCGGTGATGTAGGCGGGTATTTCCAGCTGATCCTTTGTGATGGCCGAGTACAGATGCTCCACACCCGGCAGCGAATGCACTTTGGCCTTGATGGCTGGCGCCATGAAAGTGGTAAACCACCAGGTCATCATCTTAGTCCAGAACGTGGGATGCACTATGTAGAAGGCCTTCAGGTTCTTCTTGTACCTAAAATTAAATCAGGCTTAGTGGTGAGTTCTTTTAGAGAGTTTTCGAAAGACAGGACTCACTTGTAGGGCAACACGCTGTAGACCTCGCGCAGCCAGTGCAGCGAGGGATAATTGTTTGTGGATGTCAGCGTGTGGAAGTACGAGATGACATAGTCTCCTTTAACGATGGGATCCAGTAGCTTAATCAGATATAGCAAGGCCTGTGGAGTAATCATACTTAGCTTTTGTTTTTATGGGTAAATTGTAAGGATATATTACCTTCTCCAGGTCTATGTTCTGGGCGGGGAACCATTTGCCGCAAAACACAATCACAGGCCTACCCAGGCGGTCCACGCCGCTCTGGTAAAGGCAGCCAATGCCGGAGACCTCCGTCAAGTCCTCAACTTGGGCGCGACGCAAAAGGCGTTCGTATCTGGAAAAAGAGAAGGGAAATCAGAGGTTAGATTCAGATAAAGATTATTAAAAGATCTTAGAGTATCTCAGAAAGTAAGCTAGGTAGGTAATTTTTTAAAGCCAAGAAGTTGGCTTCCATAACTAAGATCATTTTACTTAAATTGAACCCTAATATCTAGAATAAATACCAATCTAGCATTATTTTTTTAATGATTCTATATTTTTAAGTTAAAATTTATTGCTTGTTTATCATTTCCTTATTTCCAGGTGGGTTCTATGATTTTCTAGGTAGTTTATCTCTGTAAATCGTAAACATATAGATACTCTTGGCGAATTATTCGGAGAAATCCAATACAGAATAAACAAAGGCAACCAAGATCGATTGCAAAATGGTCTACACGCTTGGCTGCCTCTATTTGAGATTCCTTTCGCCTTGTTTACTCCCTACCCTGGCCTCTGACTTCTCAAGTACTACTATGACTATAAATCCATTGAACATTAGAGACTTGTAGAGGGGTTTGAAAGGGTAGGAGAGGTTCGATCGATTATTATGTGTCGGCGTCACGCAATATTCCAGGCCATATACGCATTTAATGACAGCGGCAGTGTCACTCACGACCAGAAGCTGCTGTAAATCGCCTTGGCCGACTGCTTGGAATTCATTTGGCAAAAAAACACAAACCGAACATCATGTTTATCTGCCATGCGAATTATAAATTTGAAAGGCGTGCTAAGCTGATGTTTTAGCTGGCTTTTGCTTTTTATTTTTATTATTTGCTTGCTGTGCTAAATTCGAGGCAAAACTGGCAAATATTTGCCAGATAAAAGTACAGAAATAGATTGGGAACGGGGGCGGGCATGGAAAATGGGTCATCCAATTAAATGTGGATGAAAAACTTGCATTCGATGGGCAATTAAATAAGTGCGCAGATTGTGGATGAGTCACGACTCTAATGAAATTGGCCAGTGAATCGATATATTTACATATGTTTGTATATACGTATCTTTGTACCTTTTAAAGGTGCGCAAAGTGGTGTTAAAGTGATTAACAGCTTTCGCAGCCACACGCCGGAATAAAAACTTTCGCGCTGGCTAATTGAATACCTCAGCCGACTAATGTGAGTCAATTTTCAGCTGACTTAATGCCGTGATTAAGCCGAATGTGATGTTTGGTCCGCCTCGTGCCGCAGTTAGCTCCGGTAGCAGCAACCGATAAGCCTTTTAGGACTGACTGCAGAGAGGAAGCCAGAGATAAAGATCGAGATAAAAGTGCCCAAATGTGACGCATTGTGACGCAGTCTCTTGGCCAAGCTTGTGTTTGCCCAGGCCAAGAGAGATACAGATACAGCTGCGGATACGGATGCAGGTAGATTGGGCAGGTGCCGGGCGGTGCCCCCATGAATGTGATTATCGTGCGAAAAACACAATGAATATTAAAGCGCAATGCTAATCCGTAGAATAAATCTCACACTTAAACTAGTCAACGCCACGGAGAAGTAATAACATTATTATTAGATCACATTTCCTGCTGCCGCCGCTCAAGCCGCGCGTTGCATGTTATTGCCCGCTGGCACGTACGGAAAAACAAGGCCGAAACAGGGCAGGCTTTTATTTTTGGTACGGATTCATATACTGAGTGGATGAAGGTTGGAAGAAGTCAGGGGCAAGCTGCAGGATGCACAAACTAAAGGATGCACAAGCCTAAAAATAGAATTCAGAGGAGCTATCAAGGGTAGTACAGTGGGCCCTCTTGGTAGCTAATTAGCGTAATGTCAGGAAAACAATAAAAACTGGAAACACAAATTAGTCACAAATTGTTAATGCCAAAGCTAATGACCATTTAAAGTCCGTGTCATAATAATTATTTTTAAAAGCGTGTACTTCATTTTAAAATACAAGCATATTTCATTTCAGATATAAATTAGGCAACTAATAATTCTGTATAATTATTGTCATATCTGTCTAATTAATTTTTAAGTTATATAGCAATTTTTTAGAGGTATCAGGATGCGTTAAATCTATTAAATAACAAATTTAACATAATGAAGAATTCTTTAGCCTTAATTCTCTTCCTTCAAAAATGGGAAATTAAAAAATATAAATAAAGTAAGGAACCCTGGAGATAGTTTATTTCTTTTGGATATAATTCCAACTTTGATTTGTATCAGAATGGACTCAATTTCCTTCCCACAAAAACTCGATAGAAGTAAACTTAGAAACCGTGAAAGATAGTTCCTTAGCTTGCCCTATAATTCCTGCCCAAACCCACTATATTCTCCTGACAGTTATGACTTTGATTTGTACGAGTTCTGGCTGAGTAATGCACCCCCTCCCACCGCATGACGTCACTAACACTTGGCAAGGACCAATTGTTTACTGCAAGAGGGAGGCCAGAGATGGGCGGTGATAGCCTGTCCGACTCCGTGACTGACACGTTTCAATATAGACTTCCGACGGCGCGGCGCGGTGCTGTGCTCTTTTACCTTTCCTCCGGCGTCTCCATGAGCTCATCGGGCAGAACGTCGTTCATGTCGCCCGTGGTTTCTTGCATGGGACTGGAGCCCAGGTCAATCGACGTCATTCCTTCCAGCATTGTCATAGTTTACACTAGTCTGTAGTTGTGGTTGTGGTTGTAGGCGTTACTGTTACTGGCTTTGTTGGTGGGTGGCACTGTTTTTTTTTTTTTTTCTTGTTCCCCTTGACTTCGTTTGCCGTTCGCCTCGCGCACAATTACTGTTTATCGATTTTAAGTCAAAATAGAAATTCGGGTTTACAGCTAGCAACTGTCCGTTTTGATTTGCTTTTGCTTGCCGCGGTCTTCAGCCCGATTTCGTATTCAATTGACGCAAAATAGTTTGCCTTTGCTAAATATTTATAAATAGTTCAGGGTGCTTTTTCTCGAAAAAAATATTATGTTAAACTTTGTGTGTGGGCAGCTTGGTGGCCAGACTTTTGCGTTGTACGGAAGCCGCGCGTGGAAATGCAAAAATAGTTCTCCTTTATGCCTTTTTACTGTTCGCTATGGGTGACTTTATGGATTTATCACCGATGGATTCACATATAGAATTGGCGCCAGCAATGGGGATTTGGTTCGGTGCACGTCCGTTCGCCGCGAGTGGAGCTTTTCGATTGAGCGAGTTGGCGGCGAGTGGCGCTGCTCTTGAATCTTTTTCGCCGAACCCCCC
>VNJO01012194.1:0-40975 GCA_008042535.1 Drosophila tani | reverse complement strand
AGTTCCTTCCCTAAACCCTTCCCTAATTTCTTATTGTTTTTGAAACTATGAATATTTTTGAATGTGGAATAAATACTTCCTGAATTTGGTTAAAAGCAAGTAGATATGCAGGAAGACCCCGAAGATTTCTATACATAAGCGATATTTCGTAAGTTCCTTCCCTAAACCCTTCCCTAATTTCTTATTGTTTTTGAAACTATGAATATTTTTGAATGTGGAATAAATACTTCCTGAATTTGGTTAAAAGCAAGTAGATATGCAGGAAGACCCCGAAGATTTCTATACATAAGCGATATTTCGTAAGTTCCTTCCCTAAACCCTTCCCTAATTTCTTATTGTTTTTGAAACTATGAATATTTTTGAATGTGGAATAAATACTTCCTGAATTTGGTTAAAAGCAAGTAGATATGCAGGAAGACCCCGAAGATTTCTATACATAAGCGATATTTCGTAAGTTCCTTCCCTAAACCCTTCCCTAATTTCTTATTGTTTTTGAAACTATGAATATTTTTGAATGTGGAATAAATACTTCCTGAATTTGGTTAAAAGCAAGTAGATATGCAGGAAGACCCCGAAGATTTCTATACATAAGCGATATTTCGTAAGTTCCTTCCCTAAACCCTTCCCTAATTTCTTATTGTTTTTGAAACTATGAATATTTTTGAATGTGGAATAAATACTTCCTGAATTTGGTTAAAAGCAAGTAGATATGCAGGAAGACCCCGAAGATTTCTATACATAAGCGATATTTCGTAAGTTCCTTCCCTAAACCCTTCCCTAATTTCTTATTGTTTTTGAAACTATGAATATTTTTGAATGTGGAATAAATACTTCCTGAATTTGGTTAAAAGCAAGTAGATATGCAGGAAGACCCCGAAGATTTCTATACATAAGCGATATTTCGTAAGTTCCTTCCCTAAACCCTTCCCTAATTTCTTATTGTTTTTGAAACTATGAATATTTTTGAATGTGGAATAAATACTTCCTGAATTTGGTTAGAAGCGACTAGAATTGCAGGAAGACCCCGAAGATTTCTATACAAAAGCGATATTTCGTAAGTTCCTTCCCTAAACCCTTCCCTAATTTCTTATTGTTTTTGAAACTATGAATATTTTTGAATGTGGAATGGGGCTAAACCGTCCGCTACCAAAAATAACAAATAGTTCCTTCCCTAAACCTTCTAGCCCTTCCCTAATTTCTTATTGCTTTTGAAACTATGAATATTTTTGAATGTGGAAAGGGGCTAAAATAATAAATACTTCCTGAATTTGATTAAAAGCAAGTAGATATGAAGGAAATACTGTGGTAAGGACGTACTCTGAAAATTTGATTACAATAGGATGACAAACGTGAGAGTTATTACAAAATAAAAAGGCAATTTAACTCCATCTCTCTTGCACTCACTTTAGATGGTTAGCCTAGTCTCAAACCTTGCTTTTACTTCCCTTAATAAATTATTTCTTTCTTTTCCATTACGTTTATATTGAAAACGAGTCAACATAATGGCTTGCCATCCATATACACCACACGAATCCATGTCACACATAGTCATCAGGGTCATCTGAACAAGAAATTATTTCAAAGTTTGCCCCAGACTTTCCATTAATAACATCCTTAACCTATCCCAGTTGCGAGGTCATGCAGGCAGAGGTCACCAACCTAGCGGTGGCCACCGAAGCGGCCAACTCTAAGATCGACGCGTACGTGGTTGAGCTGAATGCTCTGAAGCAGACCGTCGCCAGGCTGGAGCTGGAGAACCGCGAGGCAGTCAGCTTGGAGTTCCAGTTCGACGCGTACAAGAAGAAGTCCAGCCTGCGGGAGAAGGACTTGCTGGCAGCGCTCGCGGACAAGGAGTTGGCCATCGTGAATCTGCAGAAGAGCTTCGACGATCTGTCCCGGGAAATGGTGCGTAACAGCAAAGAGGCCCTCATGCGCTCCATGTGCCCCAACAATCTAGGCGAGGTGGGAGATGAGACGGCAGTTGCTTGCGAGTGCGACAAGCTTCGATCTGAAGTCCTTGCGGCTCAAGCCAAGTTGGCCAAGGTGCAGGCGGACTTCGATCTGGCTGTGAGCGAGGCGACCCAGAAAAAGGCAGACTGCCAGCACCTGTCCGAAAGGATAACCAAGGCTGAAGATGACTTTGCTCTATTGCAAGGCCGGTACGAAGCCTTGGAGCTGCAGAGGCAGCATCAACAGGGAGCCATTGAGTCACTGCAGGCGGAGTACCAGGCGATACAGCAGAAGTACGAGAAGCTGCAGGAGGAGTACGAGTCGCTGGGACGCACTTCGAACGCCTCTGAGGAGCAGTGCCAGCAGCTCCAAGCGGACAACACGAGACTCCAGGCCGAGATAGGAACCCTGAAGGAGCGAGTGGAGGAGGCGCAGCGGAGGCTAATGCAGGCTACCAGCGTGGAGGCTCAAAACGAAGAGTTCAAGGCTCAAAACGCAGACCTTAAGGCCAAGCTAGCCGAGATGGAGGTAAACTTTAACCAGATCCAAGAGGAGTACGACAGTCTCTCCAACCAGCTAATGGAGGCTGTGCAGGAGAGCGACGCGCTGCGGGAGGAGCTCAAGCAGCGCCGTCGCTCGAGCTGCGGACTCTTGGACTCCATGAAGAGCTCGGGCGTGGACTCCATGAAGAGCTCGGGCGTGGACTCCATGAAGAGTTCGGGCTTGGGCACTGAGCTGTGCGAACCAGACCAGGATCTCCTTAAACAGTTTGCTCAGCTAACCGCATCGCTCCATCAGATCGAACTCAAGGACCCCTCCGGCCTTAGCCGCCTCTTCAGAGCAGCTAATCTCCAGCAGGAGCAGGAGCAGGATGAGAACGTGACAGGCTTCAAGCTTTGTCTGGAATCTGCCAAGTACATCGAGGGCGAGTCTCACCCGGCAGACGCTTCCGATGGCGGCATCCACCTCAAGGGCGTGCTGAAGCATCAAGTGTTCCAGCTTGTGGCCCTAAGTCGGGAGCAGCTTGAAGCCGGAGAGGAGGAGAGGCGATTGCTCAATATCATAGCCCAACTAGAGCAGGAAATCAGGGACAAAAACGAGCTGCTGGAGACCACAGAGGCCACCATCAATGAGATGCGAGACCAGATGACCAATCTGGAGTCTGAACTCCTGGAGAAGAGTGTCATTGTCAACAAGGTGGAGGACTATCAGCGCCAGATCGAGACGTTGGAGAAGCAGAAGGCGGAGATAACAATGGTGAACGAGGAGCTCCAGGACAAGGTTCAGAGGAACAGCACAATGAGCGAGAGCCTGCTGCATATTCCGCCAGATGAGAGAGATGACACCACCATCTCAGGCTTCCAATCCCAGGAGGTGGCCTCTCTCCGAGCATCCCTCGCCGAGCTGAAAGCCAAAGTGTGCGACCTGCAGGCCGAGGTGGAGAGTCAGCTGAAGCAGATGCAGCTCAAGGACAGGAATATCGCGGCGCTTAGAACCGAAATTGAGGAAATGGGCGAGCGCTGCTTGTCCACGGAGGTGAAGCTGGTGGAGGTGGAGAACGATGTCCGGGAGAAGCAGCAGCTACTCGATCGCCAGAGTCGGAAGCTCTCCGATGACGCTCTCCTCATCGATCAGCTGCAGGAGAGGAATGCAAAGCTGCAGGAGCACAAAATCAAGCAGGATCAAACAGATCCTTCCTCTGAGTACTCAAAGCAAATCGAGGAACTCAGGGATTCATTGAGGAAAGTCAATGAGGAACTCGTAGCAAAGGAAAAGCTAAAGATGGAGGAGTGCAATGCCCTGCAGCTGGAGTTTATGGCGAAAATGGAAGCCAGCGAGAACGAGAACCGCGCCAAGTTCCGCGGCTACACCTTGGAACTGGAGGAGAGCAAGGAGCGGTACGAGGCCAGTGTGGCCACGTTGAAGGAACAGCTGTTGCAGGCCGGAGAAGAGCTTTCGAGGGTCAAGGATCGCTGCCAGGCTGAGCTAGAGGAGAATAGAGCTGCCCTCAAGGAGAGGCTTAGCCAGGTGGAAGCCGAAAAAGAACAGATGGCTGCAAAGGAAACCCTGAACATGGAGCTTGTGGCAAACCAAGCGAAAAAAGAGCAGGACTTGGAGGAGCAAAGCAAGGCCTTCACCGCCAAAATCCGTGAGCTGGAAGAAGCCCTCGAAAGTTCTCAGGTGAACCAGGAGTTGATAGCCTCTTCGAACGCAAAGATTCAAGAGCTGCAGGAAAAGTGCGAGCAGCAGTTACAGGACATGGATACCTTAAGGAAGGAGAAGTCAGTCCTGCAGGTTCAGATCAAGGAAGCCGAGGCACAGCTCTCTTCCACCTTGAAGAAACTCAAGGAACTTGAAAGGGAACTGGAGGACATGAGCCAGGAGAAGGCCAGAGAGAAGTCCGATTTAGAGGAGAAGCTTGAGACTATGACAGCCAAGATCAATGATGTTAAGGCACAACTAGAAGGTGCCAAGCAAAAGGCCTGCAAGTATGACGATCTGATCACCGAGCACGAGCATCTGAAGTCATCTCTCTCGGAGGCCACCGGAGTGTCCGCCAACCTGCAGGAGACGGTGGCTAACCTGCAGGAGAAGCTGGTTGCTTCTAGCCAGGAAGTCTCTAACCGGGATCAGGAGATTAAAGCGCTTCGATCGGAGCTGGTGCACGCTCTGGAGGCAAAGGATACTGCGAGCGCGGAGAAAGTAGCTCTGGCAACGCAGCTTCAAGCTCTGGAGGAAACGATGTCCAGTCGAGAAGGAAAGTTTCAAAAGGAAGTCTCAGATCTCAAGGGTTCACTGAAGGAACTGCAGCTGAAGCTGACATCCCTGCAGGAGCGAAAGGATGCACTGGAATCCGACAATGAAGAGCTCAAGGTGAAGCTCAGGAATGCCCACAACCTGCAGAGCCAGCTGGAAGAGGAGCAGAAGGTGTGCTCCTCCCTGCGAGCCAAGTTTGTAGAGTTGGAGGAGGCAAAAACTCGGATGGAGGAGCAGCTAAGGGCTAAGGAAGCGGAGATTGTTCAGATGGTGGAGCTGGGCGACCAACTTCGCTCTGAATTGGTAAATCTATTTAGATTAATTCCACTCTCACTTGGTAATTATATTAATGGGATTTTAGCAAACCAAAACGACGGAGAGGGAACGCATGAGTGCGACTATTTCAAGTCTACTCGAGGACAAACGCAACCTTGAAGAGAAACAGTGCACCCTCAACGAGATTCTCACCAAGATGGAGGCTGAACTCGGTGTACTACAAGGTCTTAAGGGCAACAACTCCTTCGAGTCGAATACATCGTCGGCTTCCGTGTCATCTGCGGCCAGGAAGAGCCTTGACCGCAGTGCTCCAAGGGTGAGTTTCTAGCCGAGCCAAGGAACTCATAAATAAAATTTAAATTTCCAGAAATCGGGCGGCTTCGAGTCCGAGGTGCGGAGGAGTAGACGTCTCTCGGTCCACGACGAGAACCGGCGGCAGTCCTACTGGAACGATTTCCGGGATAGTGGCACCATGACAGATCCAGTGGGTGAGTACACACTTCCAGGAGCTTTCTTAAGAGGGTTTCTTAAGGAACAATTCCCGTGCCAGACAACAACTGCAACTGCACGGAGCTGGACAGCAAGCTGCAGGCCTGCCAGCAGGAGCTGTTCATACGCGAGAGCCAGGTGACGGCGCTGAACATGGAGCTGAAGCACCATCCGCTGAAGGACGAGAATGCGCAGCTCAAGAAGCGGGTGCTGGAGGAGCAGGAGAAGGCTCGCTCTGAGCAGAGGCGGCTCAAGATGAAGATTCAGGATCTCAACGCCAGGGTCAATGATCTCTCGAGTAAGGCGCAATCGAATCCAGTTCCCCAGGCTGAGCCCAGCTCAGCAAAGCCTCCCTCGGCGGCGTCAGTGGCCACAACACAGACTGAGGAATGCCAATTGGAGAAAAAGTACTCGGATGCCCTCGTACTGCTGCGCTCCCGCTACCGTCTCATCAAGGATCTGGAGGAGAAGCTGAGGCAAAACGAGAACCAGGACACATCCAATGTCTCATCCCTGACCAGTGGCCAAATCCATTCACTTACGGTGCGTTTGAGCTCTTTGATTTGTTTTTAAGCGAAAGCGAGTTTCCTATGTTAAATATATATTGCAGAAACAAGGCGAGACCCTGAAGAAGGAACTGGCGGCTGTCAGGGAAAAGTATGAGATGGCGAAGCGTGTGCTGATGATGCGCAATGATGAAATTGCAAAGATGAACGACAAGCTGGCTGCCTACGGAGCAGCTCCCAAATAAGGAGCTTGCCTTATGATTTCTGCGATCTCTTTGAGTGTATATATGTATCATCCCTCCATGTCCTTCGGTCGCTAGTAGGTGTACTTTGTATATTGTATTTCATTTATATATCTTACCTCTTTAAGTATTAAATTATTCAAGAATCTCCGCCGTATAGCCTCCTAAAAATCCACAAATTTATCAAAATAAATAATATTAATAATAATAATTTGGGCAAATGAACAAGCAAGAAAATGAACACCTGAGTGAACAAGCGAACAACTAAATGAATGAGACAGCAAGTGAGATACTGTTAGACCAACGGAACAAACAAGAGAGCAGGTGAGCAATAAAATGCATAAGAGAGCAAGTAGGTAACTAAATGAACAAGAGAGCAAGTGAGAAACTTAATGAACAAGAAAGCAAATGAACAACTACATCAATAAGTTAGTAAGCGATCTCTTTGAGTGTATATATGTATCATCCCTCCATGTCCTACGGTCGCTAGTAGGTGTACTTTGTATATTGTATTGCATTTATATATCTTACCTCTTTAAGTATTTAATTATTCAAGAATCTCCGCCGCATAGCCTCCTAAAAATCAATACATTTAGCGAAATAAAAATTAAACCAGTGAGGAAACACTTGCAAAATTGTTCTTCATAACGCGGCTTTATTGTAATGTCAATAAATATTTATAACTTTCTAAGCACATGGATGTCTACTTATATATTGCTTATGTAACGACTTTTAACTAATAGATTTTAAGCTAACATCTTAACCGAATTGCATTAGCCTTAATGCCTTTAATGCGTGTATTAAGCCTAGAAAAATCTATTCCATCTATTGCACTCTGGGCGAGAGTGAAGGTAATGTACGAAATAAAAGGATTAAATCATAAATGCAAAGATACACCTTTATTATTCATCTTATTTACCATATATTAAGCTAGGTTCGGTGACTTGTGAGTGATAAAAATAGAGTTCAAGAGTTACTCGGACACAACGATTGCAAACTTATAAATAAATATCCAAGTAAGTTACACATTTTAATTAATTTAAATCAATTGAGGTAGAAAATTACTAAAGTAACACATACGTGGTTGTTGTTGGTTAAGTTAATATAAGGCAAGTGGTAGCGACTCTTGTAGAGTCTGTCTGGGCTCATCCTCGATTGAAGCTAACCATAAAACTAGGACGTAACTGAGGCTCGAACTAAATACATACAGGAAACGCGCTTGGTTACAACTATCTATGTCTTGCTTGCTCTAAACCTAGTTTACTTTATTTTATTTTATTTTATTTATGTATATGGGATCCGCATGAACGGGGGGATCCACCTTCGACCGAATGCTGAGTATGCTGAGGTATTCAATTCTGACAAATAAGTACAGGCATATCCTTAGGTGAGTGTGTAAATACGTATACCGAGTGTGTGCACTGTATAGTATATTATTTTGTATAAATAATCAATTTCTGGGGGCAGGCAGATCCTTAAACTAGGGGCAGATATCTGCTCTTCAAAATTGGCAAGATTCCTGGAGATGGAGTCACAACTCGTATTGGGAAGTTTGGGGTGTTCGCTTCAGGGTTCAACTCTGCTCTTTGTCGCCGGCTGAGGTAGTTCGGTTGAGTGGTTCGGACGTGAGTGTTTCTCCTGAGATATGGTAAGCACTTTGATCAAGACTTGGAACTGGAAGGCTGTGGCATCCATGGCACATCTGAATTATCTGCTGTCGTCTCGTTTGGTACAATACTAACATACGTAGGCGTAAGTGTTAAATGCGACGGATCGTTTTGGGGGCTACTGCTTCTGGGTCTAACGTCAATATATATTGTTAAGTCATGTATTTACAGGCTTCGCTTTCAATGTGAAATCTAACTTACGATTCTATTATAGTATTACGTTTCTTTTTCATGCGGGATGGGTCGCTACTTGCTCTCGGCGACTTGTATACACAGCAGGTACTTGTGTATATATAAATATATATAGTATAAGGGACATATATGTATATATATGCACCCTATATCGGTATCGGTATCGATATCGGTACAGTTAGTTAGTAGTTTAAAAGCACAACATTGAATTCTACTAGGCCAGCTCTGGCAGCGGCTCAAATATATATGATTTAGTCCTAGTTTTAGTACACTATCGTATTGTATCGTATCGTACACATAAACTGGTATACATGAGGATAAGGCTACTCGTTACATATGTTCCATGGGTAATCGGTATACAACTGTTCGTGCTCGTGCTTGTGCTTCGTATTTATATTCGTCGTGGTTCCCTTCCTCGGTGCTCGTGCTCCTATGTGTTGTGCACGCCCTCGTCCTCCGAGTAGTTGTCCTCGGCATCGGAGTTCACCACCTCATGGTTGCTGCCCGACTGGTTGTTGTCCAGGCCCAGGTCCATCGGCTCAGATCCATCGCGCCTCATGTCGCCCTCGTGGTCCGGCCCCACCTCCTCGTGCCCCTGCATCCGCCCGCCCGAGTTGAGGGCCAGCGGTCCATGGCCGTGCGGCGAGAGGCTACCTGGGCCTACCTGGTCGTGCCGCATGATCGGCTCAATGGTCAGTCCGGGTCCGCTCTGGCCGAAGGCTGGATTTCCGGCGGCCAGCTTGCTCAGATCAAACTGTCCCGGCAGCAGGCCGGGCGGCAGGCTGTCCAGGCTGTGTCCCATCGCATTCAGTTGGGCCATCTTGGCGCGCAACGCGGCGGCGGCTGCCTGCTCCTGGGACATGCCCATGCCTGGAATCAGGAAAGGGGACATTCTATTATTTAACTGATTAAAATTAAAGAAAGTTGGGTAGGATTTGTGAAAATACGGTTAGTGACCAAATGAAGAAGCTACTAAATGAACAGGCATGAAAATGAACACCTGAGTGAACAAGAGAACAAGAGAACAACTAAATGAATAAGAGAGCAAGTGAGATACTATTAGACCAACGGAGCAAACAAGAGAGCAGGTGAGCAATAAAATGCATAAGAGAGCAAGTAAGTAACTAAATGAACAAGAGAGCAAGTGAGAAACTTAATGAACAAAAAAGCAAATGAACAACTAAATCAATAAGTTAGTAAGCGGGGGGAGAGTACTGAATGAACAAGAAAGCAAGTGAGCAAAAAAAAATTTACAAGAGCACGTAAGAAACTATTGAACAAGAGAGCAAAAGAGCCAGTGAATGATCAAGTGAACTGAGTCAATAAGGAACTAAGACAGGTATTGAATGAATGAAGAGAGCAAATGAACAAGCTACTGAATGAACCAAAGAGCAAATGAACAAGCTACTGAGTGAACAAGAGATGAAATGAACAACTCAGTGAACCAAAGAGGAAGTGAGCAAGTGAATGAACAAGTGAGAAAATAAGACAGCGATTGAGTAAACTATTTTACCATTAGGCAAATATTACAAAGTTTTGGCAAAAATCAGAGTTCACTAACGAAATGAACAGCTCATGTTAGATAACTCATCATAAAAAACTCACCAAATGTGTTCTCCGTGATAAACTGCAGATAGGTGTCCAGCAGAGACTGGCCGCCTGCATTGCTGGAGGGGAGCTGAACGCCCAAATCCTTGGGCTGGCCGAGAGCAGCCGCCGTAGCCGCCGCTGCAGCCGCCTCGTTCCGCATCCTGGCGTGCCCGAAGTTGCTCAGCAGACTCTCGTGGTAGCGACTCAGGTCGCTGGTGCTGCCCATCCCATACAGACCGTTGCCGGTGGTCAGGTCCTCGGGATCCTCGTCCGAATCCTCGGCATCGTCCAGGGGTCCACCGCTGGCGTTGCTCAAATCCAACTTGGCCTGACCGCTGCCGCCGCCACCACCGCCGCCGCTGCTGCCACTGCCGCCGGTGGGCGAGGCCCTGGCCCTCAGCTCGGCCGGGGAGATCTTGACGCCCGCCTTGGCTAGCAGGCGAGAGGCGAGGTCGGGATCGAAGGCACTGGGCATGGGCAGTACGGGCAGGTCCTTGGTGGAGATGCCGCGGTGCTGGCGCGACATGTGCGAGTGCAAGGAGTTGCGGGACTTGGCCACCGTGCCGCAGAGGACGCACCGGTAGCCGGGACACACGGTGTGCTTGTCCTCCAAGTGGGTGCGCAGTGTGTGGGCCGAGCGGTAGATCTTTCCGCACTTGGGGCAGGGCCGGGGATCGGTGGCGCGCACCCTCATCTCCAGGGAGCGGCGGGAAACTGTAAGAGACACAACGAGAGATTCATCAGTTTGGTTTCGATCGAGAGAGGCCGGGAGAGGTGGACCAATGAAAAACCGGCTAAAGTCTTCGTTTGCTCTTTATTGTTCTCCAAAATAGATTTGCCGCCTCCGAACACACATTCCTCTAGGCAACGCAGATACAAGATACTCGTACTAGATACATTCGGTTTGCCCCCAAACAATTTTGCAAACTAAAATGGCATACAAACGGTTGCGTACACTCGCATGTACTTATGGCTGCTTGGTTTCTCTTTTAGGCTTTTATAAACTACAATTGTAAAACTGTCCGCATCGAAATAGAATTTATATTTAGTCGAAAATCGTATCTCGATCGAACTCTCTTCTTTTTCCTTTCTTTATTTTTTAGCAATTTTTGCTGGAGTTTCGCTTTTAGTTTTAGTGTATTTTTTGATTAACATTATAGGAACCTTTTTACGTATGTCTGCTCTTGGAGTGTTCTTTGCCGCCAATTGAATCGAATTACAGTTTAGTTAACAGAAGTTGAATCAACAGAATATCTCCTCGCTTTTTGAACTTTTCTCTAATACAAATCGATTTTAGTTTTATGCTCAACTTTAGTTTAGTTTCAGTTTTTATTCGTAATTATTTCCTTATTTGTTTTGGTTTTTTGTTTTTGGTTTTTGGCTAAAAATATATTACGCAGGCACATTCTATTTTGTTTCAGTATCAATATTCATAATAGCTACTTTATATATTTCTATATATCATGTTTCTTTGTTTGCTCGTTTTCAGCTCATTATCTACATAGTTATTCTCACCCTCTATGGCTTAATCGTACGTATTTTGCTTATGTAACTCTATGAATTAATATTATTATAATTCTTGTGTGTGTGTATTTCTTTGGGTTTGTTTGCTGTCTATTTTAATACTGCACATGCTTTACTGGAGCCGAGTCTCCTCTCCCACACAGATTCCTCCTGTGTCTCAGCTAACGTAAAGGAATTTAAAGTTTGAGATTTACATCTGCCTTAGGTGTCTGCATTTGTAATATAGTTTATCGCATATAGGAACGTAATAATTGTTGCAAGTGTCCTCTGACCCAAAGCCTTCATCTAGCGCCGCCAGTTCAGGAGCCTTAAAGGAAACTATTGGGTTTCGCAGGTGCTTCTATTTTACTAATTTTCCTTCGGAATGGAAGTAATACCCTCAACAAATAAAAGGAAAAATTGGAATGAAAGTTAAAGTAAAACTTGATTAATTTGGATTTATTCTAAACGATCTATGAATCTTGGCAATGAATAAATGTACACGAAATGAATCTTCTGCAAAAGAACACCTAAACTGAACACTGAATGAATCTTTTGCAATAAATACACAAAGTGAATTTTTAATGAATCTTTTGCAAGTTAATACCCATAATGAACACGAAATGAATCTTCGGCAAATGATTATCTAAATGAACACTGAATAAATCTTCTGCTAATGAATAAACAAAATGAATTCTCAATTAATCCTCTGCAAATTAATATAAATGAATACGAAAAATGAACTCTAAATTGGAATCTTCAGTAATGAAAAATGAACACTGAATGAATCTTTTGCTAATGAACACTGAATAAATCTTCTGCTAATGAACAAAATGAAACCCTAGGTGAACACTGAATGAATCTACTGACAATCAATACTAAAAATAGCCTGTATATAAATCCTGGTAATTATTCCTAAAGCAAAAATCGAGGAATCCTAATGACTCCTCTCTGTGACTGAAACCTTTTTTTATATAATCCGAAAAAAAACAAAGCTAGAAGCTTTCGATGACTGACTGGCGGGCAGGAAGCGTTCGCAGTAGTTGGCTTACAGGCAAGGACCTCTCGTGCGCTTACAGTTACAGTTAGTTATAGTGGACTCCGACTTGGACTTGGACTACTTTTGGCTATCTACGATAGATGCGAGTGTCTCGAGACTGGGTGTGTGTGTGTGTTTCCTATTCGGCTCGATTGCGAGTTAGATTCGATTTATTGTCGCCATTGACTGACTGAGAAGCAGCAACCTAGAAAGCTTTTAGCGGGACTACCCGGAGTGGCATTGGCTCGCAGCCTCGCAGTTTCATTTGAAGTCGGGGCCGCCGGCAAAGGGACCGCCCGAGGAGCGCATGGCCTTCATCTTGGCCCACTGCAGCGTGTGCTTGATCCGCATGTGGTTCCGCACGGAGTTCGGGTGCGCGAACCGGCGCCCGCACTCGATCACCGGGCAGACGGGACTGTCGCGCGGATAGTGGCGGTCCAGGTGCTGCCGGAAGACCCTCTGCTCCAGCGGCGTCTCGCACAGTGGGCAGGGCAGCATGTAGTTGCTGCTTCCGGCTGCGGCCGCAGCTCCAACAGAATTTCCGCTCGCTCCTCCGGGAGCAGCGCTTCCGGGACCCGGTCCGGGCCCGGGTCCTGCCACCTGGCCTGGTCCAGTGCCATTATTCCCCGGACTGACGGAAGCCGCTGTGGCATTGGCAGCCGCCGCTGCTATGGTGTTTTGAAAGAGCTCCGGAAAATCCCGGGACCGGCTCAGGGCTATGGTCCTGGCCATGAACAGATTGGCTGTCAGCTGCTGCTGATGCGACACGGACACCGATTGCTGCAGCTCGTCCAGATATTGCTGCTGCTGCTGCTGCTGGTGTTGCTGGTGCTGCTGCTGGTGTTGCTGCTGGTGCTGCTGCTGGTGCTGCTCCTGCTTCATGAGCAGCGTCTGGTATAGCGTGGACTCGCTGTCCTGGCGCGTTCTCTTCATGGTCAGCGATATTGCCGAGGAGGCCGACGAGGAGCGGTCGTCGTCCTGCGGGATGTTGTTGTGTCCACCACTGCCTCCGCCGCCACTGCAGTCCATCTCCTGCTCCTCCTCGCTGTCGTTCCAGGAGCGTGCCGAGGGCGTGGGCGAGGAGTTGGCCGACCGATTCTTCTTGCTGCTGTTATTGTTGTTATTATTGGTGCTATTATTGTTGTTGTGGTTGACGCGATGCTGATGGTGCGGATGATGGTGCTGGTGGCGAGGATGCGGCTGGTGGTGATGGTGCGGCTGATGGTGGCTGCGTCGCTGTTCAAGCAGCTGGCGCTGCTGCTGATGCTGCTGCTGCTGCATCAGCTTGGCCAGCTTGCTGGCCGAGGGACGCCGGTCGGCGGCATGGGCCTCGTGCGGCTGGCGCTGCTCCTCCTCCGCGGCCTCCGGCTCGATGACCTCCTGCTTGATGCCGCTCTTGGCGCTCAGGAATGTGCCTGCGATCCAAAACCGTTTCGAGTAGCGAGGAGAGAACGGGAGGAAGTCAATGGGAAATCGAGAATCAGAGGCTAAATAATCATTTTGTTCTACTTTTGGTTCATTCAGCAGCTTCAATTTTGATGTTCAGTGTTCGGTATTTTTTTTCAGTGTGTGTGCTTTAGTTTTTTCCAGCAGCAACAACAACAACCAGAGCAGAACTGATTTTTTAGAAATTTTAACCAAGTCCAGCTTTATAGATATTTATAGCCAATTGTTCGAGTTCTTTGCTCAGTTCTAGCATTTAGGATATTGCTTCCACTACTCCTTGAATCGAAAGAACACACACACGAGATTTCTCCAATTTTTGGGTGACATTTTCATGGGTTTTTGTTTAGCCAATTGCACATGTATAAATATATTCAGTAATATTAAGTTTTTATAAGATTATAGCCATGTTTCTACATAACTTGTTCTTAAACTTAACAGGCAGGCAGGCAAAAATAAATATATATTGAAAATATAATACAAAAAGTGCAGGCATTACAGAAACTAAAAATATAAATATATTATTTACAATATTCTACGCCTGAGGTGCAGTGAAACTCACTTAAAATATATATTCTACGAGTATAAGGTTTGTTGCCTTTGATAAAGTAGAAAATATATATTTTCAAAAGGGTTTAGAACCTTAAAAAAATGTAAATAAATATCTTAGCACATTACTTTTCCCTGTAAATATTAAATGTCTAACTAATGGCTTAGGCTTCCCTGCCAAGCACTCCTAAAACTGCAAGACGCACCACATCGAGTGGAGGAGGGTTGAAGAAAGGGGAGAGCATTTGGGAAAGGGTGAAGAGCCATATCGCGTGTTATGGAACCATTGTCAGATTGGACAGAGGCGTACGACTCTATATATGCGAACTGCGATTGTGCAGATACATATAGCCCATATCCGATCCGAGTGGCGTGCAGAAACACACCTGGCCCCGTACCCGAAACCGATAGATATATCTTTTGCATTCCGTCCGCTCCCATTTGCAGCGCCATTTCCATTTCCACAACCACTTTCCCACCCGGGGCTTCGTTTCAATATTCGATAATAATAAATATTGAAAAATAAAACGCAATTTAATGTCTACGAAATTGCCAAGGCCCATGCCCAGATATTGAGTCATTTTTGGGATGGATCTAGTGGGTGCAGGAGGTCATGACGCAAGACGACCCAAAAATTCCAAAAAAAAAAAAAAAAAAAAAGGAAAACTGAAATTAAATTAAACAATTTAGTTCTGCCTTTGTGCGTGACAACTCAAGGGAGAAGGCAAACAATCCGACTGCATGAATATACATCAAGTGAAAAATACAATAAAATGCAAAATCCAATCGAATAAAATGCAGAAATACAATATGCAGACCGACCTATAGCCGGCTCTGTCTGGCGTGTGAGCCCGGCATGTGCTTAGATGCACATGAAACATGCATGGCCGCATCGCAGTTTTCTTCAGTGAGCATCCCGATTGGCCAAGTGCAGTCCGGGACGGGACGGGATGGATGGATGGGCCAGGACCGATCGCCTTTGACCAGCCAAGCAGATTGCGAATTTGTCACATTTGAGGAAACCCTACGAAGCGAGAGCTTGTGTGTGTGTGCGAGCGGAGAGGAGTGGAGAGGAGAGGTCCTGGCTGCGAATGACAGGCACAAGAACAAAAACCCAAAGCCCGACGAGGACATTGTGTGGCTCCGGATCAAATCAGGCATAAGATTTACACATCCTTCCGTCTCTGGCCCGGGGGCCAGGTGCATATTTCGTGAAGGATGCGTTTTGGACAGGAATTAACTCCCCCCGAGGACGGACCGGGCCCTTCTGTGTGCGTTGGCCTGTGCGTAATTTCCCAGGCTCTTGCTTTGCCCACCTCTGTGCATAATTAATGAATTATAAAATGCAAAAACCCAATTTTTGCTAATAATTATGCATCACAAATGTCTATTTTTGTTGTAGTAAAAAAAAAAGAAAAGACCAAGAAGGCTGAGTGACTTGGAGAAGACCATAAATAAATTGTTTTATGTCAGACTTGAAGGATAAATAAGTATTGGAATTATATAATAAGTGAATAATTAAATTTAATAAGTTGAAAGAAATATATAAATTGGTTTAAGGTAAGAACAACATGATAAGTAATACTTAAAATATTCTCTCTTATTTTATTAAGTGTTTCCTTTGATTAAATAATTAAAATTGAGAAATAACCTATATAAACCCTTTACACAAAAATATTTACAATCAAGTTAATGCCTTCATTCCCTTTCAGCAGATTAATATCGATATGGCCAAGTCTTTGGTCGTCGAAATGATCTGCTTTTGGCCTTCGTAATTGTTCATTTCCGTTCACAAAGAACCCCCCTACGATTAAGGCTATTCCTGGGCGAGTCCTGGGCTTGGTGAGCACCTGCCACTGGCCCATCAATTATGGCCGCATGCGAAGCCATAGCCCAAAGCCCATAGCCCATCGGGTTATGCAAGACATCGTCCGCACCCACATCAATTACCAGCGGAGCATTCAATCGCAGCGCGGAGCAGAACCAGTCCAAGAGTCCCCGTTCCGAGATTCCTATTCCTCTGCGAGGAGGACTCGCATGTCGCAGCCCTGTTAGCGGCAATAGAAATTAGCTTTATTAAAGATAAAGCGGCGTCGCGACTCGGGTAACATTTCCTTTCGCGCCAAGGGGCCATTATCCCTTCCCCTTCCCGGTCTGGTTTTGCATTTCGAAAATGAACTGCAGAAGGAAGGTGGTGAGGGTTGGAGGTGCCGGCAAATAATGAATTTTTCCATATAAATCACTCGCGTCAATGGGCCGGGCCCATTGATATTATAGCCTTACATCGTGGCCAATGTGTAAACCTTTCCGAGCGCCGCTTTGTCCCTGTCCAGGGGTCAAAAGGGTTGTGACCAACGGCCTGCCAAGGGTGCGTCGTAGGTGTGTTTAACGGTCATTTCTCGATGTCTTGCGATCGTTATCACCTCGCTTATTATTATTATTGTTATTGCCGCTATGCATATTTCGCCTGCTGTAATTTTTTTTGTCCGGCCTCTTTTGTTCTTATTGGAATTTATTACTTAATAAGTTTGGCTTTCTTTTCTGGTTCTCCCTTTCTTTTTTTTTTAGGGTTACTTTGGGTGCCGCCCACTCATCCAGATTTTTACGAGCGCTCGCTCAGCAATATTTCCATCGCTTTTTGAATTTTTGAGAGTGACCACTAGCAGGGCATCAGTTCGGCCAAATCTTGGCGCGGATAATAAAACTATAAAACTGCGGGGAAACACTGGGTTTTTATTAATTTTTATGGTCCTGTTTTATTTGCGAATTTGTGCCATAAAACGGGTCAAGTATCTGACGGATACAAATTGGCAAGCGTCCTGGCAGCCTGCAGTTTTACGATCTCCGGACCGCCGAAATAGTTGTGATTGAATTATGGATAAAGTGGATTACTCAGCCGGCAATTTCATATGCGACCAAGTGTCGTAAAATCGCTGACCGAATTCATTAGATACGCACTTCGTTCGGTCCGCAGTTAATTAGCTTTCGGGGTTATCCCCGACCGATAAAGCAGGAATGGCGGAAAGTGGAGTGGGATCTAGATTTATCTGCGGAGAACCCACTTTAGATTGCCAGCGACTGCCCAGATGTCAGACGACACACGCCGGGACAATCCATCTCTGCATTTGTTTATCTTATAAATAAAACGCAGCCACAAAAGAAACACAGCAAACAAAAAAAAAAATAAGAAAAACAACAAAAATACAAAAAAAAATGGCAAAGTTTTTTCCGCTGAGGAGTGGCGGGGGTGTAGGAGGGGCGGGAAAGCGGCACGTACGGCCAGCCAAAAGCCAAACGAAATGTTGTTTAAACTTTGCAAACAAGTTTGCTTGTTCGCCTTCTTTTCTTTTACTTTTTTTCGCTATCTCTCTCTTTGGATACTCTGCCAAAAGGTTCTTCAAATTCTGGCAAGGGTTTGGGATAACTATCAAGGGGATTTCCCCGAAAATAGGTCATAGGATTTAGAGGGAAAATTATAAGAATATTCTAAATAAAATGAGGTTCTCTTTGATCTAATTTAAAAAAATTATAACATCTTAGATATTTTCATATTTTCTTTACTATTATTTACAATTAAGTTTAAAAATATGTCTATATAGATTAAGGTCTATATAACTTTGCTATCTTTATACTTTAGTGATTTCTGTATTTTGTATATTTATTAGTCCCAAAAATATATAGAAATTTAAGTAAGATCTATATTATAAAGTTTACCTATTTCTAACCCTTTTTATATAATTCCCCAAGAGATCATATTAGAATTTTCCATCTATAATTATTTTTAGAGGAGTTCTCAGTTAAATACTGCCCAAAAATATTTTTACACCTCCCCTAAGCCATAGCTCAAATTACTCAAAAAACTAGCAGAGTATCAAGGGTCTTCGGTACCCTTTTTTTCCACCTTTTTTTTTATCTTATTGTTGTCCCTGCATACACATGTACGTGTGTACGTGTGGGCGACTTCGGTTCGGTTCGCATTCCCTCATAGATAGCATTTGAAATTGAAAGCGAAATTGCCGTTGAGCATGTGTGACGACAGTGGAGTTCCGCCCGGAGGTGGAGGTGGACACCGAGTGATATATGAACTGGCAGGCGGCCACCTCCTGTTGCCCCCGTCGAATCTCCCCTCGATTTCCACGATTTTCCTCCGAATTTCCTCCCCCCCTGAAAACACCGACATCAGCAATGACATCGCCCATCGACAGCGCGCAGCAGCTTTTGGACCTTTGGACAACCGAATAAAAAAGATGGTAAGTGACGCTTTGGATGCATATTCAAGGCGGACACATGCCAAGATCGAGTCGAGAAGTTTTGTGTGCACACCACCCGAGGATGGGCTTTGGAGGATATCAAGGAATCCAGGATGCGGGAAGAGCTCGACAGCTGCTCCTTGGCCTGTGACGAATGTTGATGGCCCCGGCCGATAATGCCGTTTGTTTGTCTGCCTTATGTGTCTTCTTTTTTTTTAACTTTTGAAATGAGAAAAGTTTTAGTGCGGCAACGTGTTTTTAATATGATTGAGAGCAGATTTCTTTGCGTCCTTCGAAGGAAGAAGGTCTAGTTCTCAGTTGCCAATTTTATTCCGATCAAAAATTGCTGTAGTTTCGTTTAGGGAAGTTGGGAGTTGAAAGCTTGCAAAAAAATAGGGCTAGGGCTAAGCTAAATAATGGAAATAGGGTCACTAGAACTAAACAAATTAAAAATAATAATAGAATGATTATATCATATTATATTAATATTATTTTTATTAAGTATTAATTTAGTTAGGGTTTCGAAAAAAATAAGTGCCATTGAAGTACCTCTTTTAAAATGAAAATTTTGTGGTTTACCACTTACTTATTATAGAAATTTGTTGTATTTATTTTTTTATTTATAAAGCTCTAACATTAATTAAATAATTATATAAATTATCGGAGTTGGAGTTAAGGAAGTTTGACTGTAACTGAGTAGAAACGAGTTCTGTGGAAGATAACTTGATAAGGACAAAATAAACCACAAGATAGTTAGTCTACCTTTAACATAAATCGATTAAGGTCATATTATTTAAATTAGAAAATTATTAAGATACTTCAAAATATTATGAAATATTTAAAAACAACTCCACATATTATTTTATCAGAAAAAATCGAAAACAAGAACACGTTCTCTCTGCGTTCAAAAAGTGTTGCCTACTTAGGCGGGCACTTGCAGGCCCAGAATCGGAATTAGCCCCGTTTTAAGCGGCGGAGCCAAGCTGGTGGTGGCCATAAATTAGTCAGTCGGGCTCCGATGTGTAGATGGCGGTCCAGTTGGGACACACACTCACCCGCACACCCACTCAAACACTCGCACACACTCGCACACGAAGATAAAGCGAGCGAGCAAGTTAAAAAGGATAAATCGCTTGTGTTCATCGCTCTTCGCACATAATAAATGTATCTTTTACTTGCGCCGCATGAGGAGCGTAAGTAACTCCCACCGTAAAGCCGCCCAAGAAGTCGCCCCCAAAAAAGGCCACCCACTCACACACAGTCAGCACACACACACACACACACAAGCTCATGTATGAGTTGTATATAAAGTTAACAGCATTTGGCTATCTTTTTGCAATTGATGTATTACACATAAAAGTTTTCAGCTCCCGCACACAAGCTCACTCGAGCATCCATGTACTATATATTATCTATGCCCCCAGCTCCCTCAAACCCCCCTTTAACCCCCCTCTTCGGGTGTGTGTGTGTGTGCAAGTCCAAGACATTCACGAGACCACGTCCGCAAACAAAACGCACGCATACAATTACAAAGCTGATACACGTATACGTGTGTCCCTTATGCCACTCAGTATGTGTGAGTGTGTGTGTGGGAATGGTCGAGCTTAGGGGGAGGGGAGGGTAAAGGCTGGGTTCGGGGCAAGACAGCAAAGGAATATTGTTAACCGACTACAAAATAAATACGAAAACTTTTAATGCCCCCGGCTGCCGAGGCAAACGTTGAAAAATGCTTTGCCTTCGTACACACATACAAGGATTCAGCACACACACACTCTCGCCAGACACACACACACAGACAGACACAAAGGACAGCTGGGACGGACACATGAACGTCTTCGGACTCATTGCCACTTGCAAAACCCAACTACATACAGACAGACCGACAGACAGACTTCAACTACACACGAACACTTTCAGGGACGTACCAGGAGAGGGGGTGGGCTGGGAGGTCCTTTTGCCAGCAGTCCTTTAGCCAGCCATCTCGCTCTTACTCCCCCTTTGGACGTGGGTGTGCGTGTAAGGACATATGCATGCGAACCCTTCGTCCTCTCACCCTCGCGGCCCCATAACTCATCTATCAATTTTCACGTACTTGGACCGCAGTTGCCCCTGCCCCCGGGTCCTTCGTCCTTGCCTGGGTTCGGCGATTGTGATTGTGTGTGTGTGTGTTGGTGTTGTGTGTCTGGACCGAAGAAGAAGAAGAGGGCGTCTTATTGCCGAAATGTTGCCTTTTGCCATCTTTCCCGTGGGCCCAGCAGCCAGACTCAATAGCGCACAGTGGTTGCTAAATCCTACCATATAGGTTAATTATAGCTATTGTTTATTAACATTAACTTTGATTAAAACATTGAACCGGATTTTAAGCTTATTGAATGATACTAATTAAGTTTTTAAATCACAAATTACAATAGATCAGCAACCATGAGTATCTCCTATTCAAATCTGTTATGACAAAGCCTAGTTATGACAATAAACTGAACCAGAAACTAATTATAAAATGTATTTCTATCCATCATGATTACAGCAATAATTAAAATTAAATTCATTTGATTTGAAGTGTGTTTTATCCATGAAATTCTTATTTATTTACCAGTTAATGGCTTTGATTTATTAACTTTCGAGCTTACTAATATATATTTAATTTCAGCTGAAGATGCAGGAAAAGAGGAGTAAGATAAGGCTTAACTATTAGAGCTCCAAACTAAGAGATTAATCAGTGATTACTAATCATGGTTCAACCTTTATAACTTCTTATAAGACAAATATAATAGGTTTTAAGGAAATCCTTATTTTAAAGGTTTAGTTTCTTATAAAAACAAACACAATAAGAAATAGCTTATGTACTTTTCTAGTTAGCCATTTAAAGATTAATTAATTTATACTATTTATTACTATTAAATTATTATTTAAAAAGGGAAGTGAATTTAATTCATTTTATTCACGGGGGCATTTAAATAATATATTTTAGCTGTAAAAACTCTCTAAATGCAGTTTATATGAATTTAAAGCTTTATAATTTCTAAAACCCATTTTATAATATTTATTTTTAATGGTGTTAAATTACCTAAAGTTAATTAAGTTATTTATGTATTCTTTCTCACCTCAACCCTTATACAAATTTTCCCCCTACATCGCCCCACTGTCCCTAGTTGCCTGGTTTAAAACCAAACCCGACTCCTTGGGGTCCTGTGTACTTAAAGTTTTCTTCTCGACATCCGCACACACTCACTTACCCGCACAACTACACACACACTCACTCGGCACTCACACACATGCAGACACAATACAAGAACGGACCCAACAATGAAAGCTGACAGCCCCAAATGTCATTCTATCTTGGCGGTCATTAGAACGGAGTTCACAAGGTGAAGGAGGGGAAGGGAAGGGTTGCGCCAGGACACAGGCAGGTTCGGTGAGCGATGTTCCCCCCTCGCCCCTTGGTCTTTCGGCCAAGATTATCTCCTTTACTTTTGGTGGCAAGAAGTTTTTGCCATCCCTGCCTCGCTTTCCCCGCAAGACATCCTTGCTTCTTGGTCCTTGCTGCCTCTTCCTCGTTGTCTGTTCTATTCGATTCGGTTTTTTGGCTCGGTTCTGCATGAAGTATTTTACTCTTTTTCCATACACTCACCGCTCGCTCGCCTTTCTCTCACACACACATTAAGTTTGGCCCATTGTTTTTCGTTGTCCTTGTTGCCTCATGCAACTAAACACACACATACACCTATAAGGGTCCTGTGTGAGCTCTATGTGTGTGTGTTTGCTATTGATGCGGCTAGTTTGATGTATTACCCCAAAAAACGAAATGTCTGTATCGCTTATGCGGGGCTCTACGGCCCATGGAATGGAATAGAAATGGGCATTTTGGCATTTCGATTTAGTGGCTCACACACACACACACACACACTCGCACACAGAAAGCGAGACAAACGATGATTACGCCATCGCTTGCTCTCATTCTGACACACACACACTCACTCTATCTCTCTCTCGTGCCGTCTCTTTCCCCAGTTTTTCCCGAGCTGTTCCCGTCTCTCTCATGCGGGCCTTTTTATGGGCATTTTGTATAATACATCATCGACAAACATGTTTGCAAAGTGTGTACGAATATTATATGGGAATCTAAGTTGTTGCTGCTGTTGCTGTTGTTGCTGTTGTTGCTGTTGTTGCTGCAAGGATATAGCCCCCTATTTTCGGTGCTTTTTGTTGCTTTTTGCGCCGCACGCTTTCGCTCTCGTGCCTGGCTTTGCTTTTGCGGCAGAGAAGGGGGTCAGCGCCTGGGCGCTCGTCGGAACAATTGCAAGGACATGTGCGATGGATGCTGACGTTGACGCCAATGGTGTCGGTAATGGGAATGGCAATGGGCGATGGGCGATGGGCAATGGGCGAGAGAGAATGCTTAGGCCCAGGCCTGATGGGGTTGGAAGCGAAGATGGATGTGCGCCGGGCGAGGGTCCGAAATGTATTCGCTTTGAATTATTCCAAAATATACAGCACACAGTCGGCAGCGACGTCGACAGCACAAAAAAGTTTGCCCAAAGTTTGTCCCTGTGTTTTCTCTCTCTCTTTCTCTCTTTGAGTGTGTGTGTGTGTGTGTGTGTGCGAGTCCTGCGTGTGTGTCCTGCCTGTGTGTGCGAGGGTTCGTCTCGGTTAGTTTGGCGTACAGTTTTGTGAATTTGAATTAAATGTACATAGTTTTAGATTGCGTAATTCATTAGTACAGGCTGCAGCAGCCTGATGCTCGCACCCCTATGGGGAGTGGACACCCACCACCCACCACCCCCCAGAATACCACCCCCACCCCCCTGCCACCCCCCGAAAAAGGCGTCAGCACGCACGGCCAAATGATGAACGATGCGGTCGTATGTGGTTAACGTTGCCGGGGATTAGGCGATGCGATGGTCCAAAAACTGGAGGGTATCAGGAGGCTGGCAATGAGGATGCTGCTCTCAATAGAATAGAGGGGGAGGGGGTTTCGGGGATTTGCTTAGGTGTGTGTGGGTGTCTGTGTGGCGATTTAGATGCCGGCAACATTCACCGAAATAGCTTAAATAGCTCAAGGAGTTCCAGTCATTGTTCGGTGCAGATCTTTGGGTAATCTAAACCATATGCAAAGGGGGTAATTTCAGGGGGATTTGACTTCAAATTTTAAGAAATAAATTTAGCTAAATTCAATGTATTAAAATATGAACATTAAAAACATTTCCTTAGCTAATTTTTAAATATAAACAAGTGCTTTCTGTATAGTTTTTTACCCAAAATAATATTAATTTTTGATTTATGACTTCCCTAAACTAAAGATCTCGATTTCTGTGGTTGAACTTAACTAGAAATTATTAAAATAAACTATTTTACTCTTAATAAAACCCTTCTTAAACTTCAAATTAAGCAACAACTAATTAGTAAAAATACCCGCGTATAACCCTAATCAGATTGGCCTGTTCAAGGGGATTTTAAAACCACCCCGAAACCCTCTTTTATGAGGGTTTTTAAGAGGCAGCAATGCTAAATCTTTCCTCAACTGGCAAAGGATCCTTTGTGGCTGCGAGCAGCTGTTGAAGGGAGAGCTTCAGCTTCGACGGAAAGAAGAGTCTCTCGCCTCAAAGATGAATTGCTTCAGTCAGCGGTCGAGCGGTGGGACTTCTGGCCCCTCCCTCGATTTGATTCCTTCATGTCCTGGCTACACACCCACCCATCCATCCATCTAGCCATCTATCTATCCAAGCTATCCTATCCATCCTTCCATCGAACACTTGCGCCGCACTATTTACGGTACAATTTATTACTTTATGAGCAGCGAACTACCCGGAAAAAACCCCCCTCTGGAAGCCCCTCTTATCCCCTGCTTTGTTTACGGACCAACAACGATTGTGTTTAACTTTTCAGGGACGGGGTAGAAGGGGTTGCCAGCAGAGTGGGGTGCGAATGAAATGCGATGGTAATGAATGTATGAATTTAGAACGCAACTGAAAACTGGCGAGACAGTCGGGCGAGATAGTTTTTGAAAGCCCCCCCGACGCCCGACGCCCACTGGAAATATACCCCCCTTTTTGCACCCCTCCCATCTTGGTATTCATCATCATGAGGCAAGGAGGCGATGCGGTTCGGCAGCAGGACAGGAAATGAGTAGAGGAAGTTTTAGTTTCATATTCGCACGGTTTGGTTTCAGGGGCGGCCAAAAGGGGGGTTTTTTAGGGGGGTTTTTAGGGGGATTTTTGGAGGGGTTTTCAGGGGGGTTTTGGCGGTGCCTGGGCGCTGGCGATGTTGGCACTGTGGTTTTCAAAGGGGGCTCGCCCATGCTCCCTAGCTCTCTGTCTCTCTCTAGCCTCTCCTATGTGTGTGTGTGTTAGAAACTTTGAATTGTATTGAAATTGTATTTTGTTAAAATTCATGTTTGTTATTGCTGTTTTAGTTGTTGTTTAGTTGTCGCTCGTTGGCCAACCATTTTGTCGGCCTCTCTAGCCTTCTCTCTCTAACACGCGCTATCTCTCTTTATGTGTGTGTGTGTGTGTTTGATTGCGGCCCACTGGTCGTATGAGTAATTTCATTTGACTGCCTCTCCCTTTCGGTTATTTCGGTTTTTGCGTGTAATTTTCTGACAAAAACCCCGAAAAACTCTTTTTCTGTGCATTCCGGCCAAATGTTAGGGTTTTAAGTTTTTGGCAACACAAATAGTACAAAATAATATACCAAAAATAGAGAATAAAGGCGGGGAGGGGTGAAGGATTGGTCTAAGCTAAATCAATAAATAAAACGGTACAGAAAAGGCATTTTTTGTTTTAAAAATAAAAGGGTTGGGTAGTTGGATTTGTTATCGGGGTTTTATGTTCAGTTAGCGTGGGGTTTTCAGGTACTTGAGGGAGGAAAGGGTATACATATATCTCAGCTGGTAGAAGGTTTTTAGCATTTTTTTTTTAATATTATAAGATCAATAATAATTAAAGATCTTAGGTTCATTTATGTTACCAGTTAATTAAACCTTATTAAATCAAAAAACCAATCAAGTAACATTGTTTGCTAAAAAAATTACACAGAAATATGTTATTAACTATCTTTGTGATAATATTACTCCAAAGTTTATTCCAAGATAATTTTAATAAATTTTAAGTAAATAAATGCTTATCTATACAGTAATTTCCGGGTATTTCATGGTCGGGGCCTTTATCTTTAGCCTTCTTCCTCGATTTTTTTGAGCGATAGGCGTAGCCAACACTCTCACGGGTTCCCCTCTTAATTTTTTTTTTGGGTCAAATACTGGACAGTGAAAGGACCCAGGGAAATACATCATCGACACGTTCATGGGAGGGCATAACGAACTCCGTGTGAACCCCAGAGCCGAGGGAGGGAGGGACTGTTCCTCCTGGCCGCCCCACTTAGGCGCAGGATTCGATCGCACAAATTGCTCATTGCTGAGGAAATATTTGCAATAAATTTAGTTTATGGCGTCGGCTGTTGGCGCTCCAATGCCCGCCTGACTGACACCCCTCTCTACGTCGCAGCGCCTGCGGGGGGAATGTGGCCCCCCGAAGCCCCCCTAAAACACACACGCACATTTAACCTCGTTGTAGGTGGTTGTGCTGGCCGCCTGTCAAAGCCTAAATTATATGCGACTGTGAGTGTGGTGTGTGTGTGTGTGGGGTGTGTGTGGGGTTGGCATGGGATATTTGGAAATATTAAAATGCAGAGCTTACCCCTCACATATGTAAGCGCGTACGTGTTGGTTTATTGATGTAATATCCTTCAATTATTATGGATATTTGGCGCATTCCCGCGCAGCTGAATTTTGATGTAACGAAAAAAGGAGGCGGATTTAGGGGGCGGCATGGAGCCGCAAAAGAGTTATTTCTGTTCGCTGTCCAACCTTAATTAACTGACCTCCAGCGTGGCCTGTCAACCAAACTGGCCCCCATCTTTGGTATCCCATCTATCCCTTCTTCATCGAAAACCAAATCCAACCCATTGGGATGTGAAAGACACACACACCCAGGGAGAGAGGAAGAATGGAAGAGAGATCTGAAGGAAATGAAATGCAAACAAATGTCTTGGCTCTGTGTGTGTGTGTTTGTGTGAAAAGGATATGTAAGATGTAAGAAGAGGCCGCCGAGTGGAAGCCCGGAACAGAGGGTGGAGTCCTGGGCAGCAACTACTTTCGCATGTGCGGCAATAATTCATCCATTAAAAGGGATATCAATGCGTCAGAGGCTGAGGAGGAGGAGGAGAAGGCATTGGGGCAAGCTTGGGCCAGCTTGGGCAAGCTGAGACCTCTCCACAAAAGCCGGGACCAAGAGGGGGCGAAGGATATGCGGTGGCAACGGGGTCAAATGGAAAAAGGCCGAGCCCAAGCAAAGTCTTCTCGTCTTCTTCCGTTTGAAAACCGCACACGCACACACATGGAAAGCCGCCCGTCCACTGGAACACCACCCCCTTTCTAACTTTTCTTAATAAACAGTGAAAGAAAATGTTGAATTTAATTGTTATATTGTAAAAGGGATTTTAAAAAGCTGCAGGTATGTTTAAAATAAATATTTCATACACTTTTTCTAGAATAAAAAAATTTTTGCATGCTTTTAGACACCGTTTTAAATAATTTATAATCTCTAAAACTCGAATGTGAAAAAAATCGTATATTTGTATATATTAAACATATTAATCATACATTTTTGAAGAATAAAAACATCAAAGCAGACTTTAAGACATTTCTTTTTAAAAAATTAAAATCTCTATAAACTCAAATAGTACAAGTTGTATCTATTTATATATATAAAACACATATTTGATAAATTTCTCCAGAATAAAATATCTTTGCATACTTTTAGACACCTTTTTAAACTAATTTAAATCTGTAAAATCGAATTCTAAAGAAACTTTTTTTTTAAATGATTTCTAGGCATTTGAAGGTTTATTTATCTCTTATTAAAACCCACACCAATTTTCCCTCACTGTAGCTATCAATAGAAGCTGCGAACGAAAGCCGAAGCCACGAGTGATAAGCGAAAAATGCCGACAGATTGCAGTCGCCAAGCGAACGAAGCGATGCCGAAGAACTTTAGAGCCGAAGGAGAAGGCCAAAAGGACCTCAAATGGACTCGGGTCTAAGGACTCAACTGGAGAGCAGGACCCACTCGCACACACACACACACACACACACACACATGCGAGCGACCCAGGCCGGCATCCATATGGATTTATGTAAATTCTATGCCCAAAAATGACCTTTTTGCCAAGGTAGTGCTCGTGGGGCGGGGAGGTAGCCCTGTCTTTGACTTTTGTAATATTTTTGTTAGAAATAAATTCACATTTGAAACGGATTCGGATTTGGATTCGGATTCCGATTCGGTAAACGAAATCCTTGAGCATAGAGCAGAGGATGTGTGTGGGCCGATGGATGATGCTTTGTTGCTATATACGACGACCACTTGAATTTAAAATACAACGTGGCAAAAGGGCCTGGGCCAACCCCTTGGCTTGGGATCGGAATTGGGATTGGGATTGGGATTGGGCTAGGAATTGGGCTTGGGAAACCGAGTTTCACAAACCCCCTCCTGCCAGAGCTCACCGAATAGTTTCGAGCAAAACTTTTGCATTTGCCGCTGTGAGTGTGCGTTAAGCTCAAGTAGAGGGAATTTTGTTTAAATTTAATGTATTTTCTATGGCAAACACTTGTCCACTGGCCTCCCCCGTAGACTGAAAGGAGATATATATACGTAGATACGTAGATACGCAGGCAGAGAGACACGCAGACCGACCTATTCCCACATACATAATAATAATGGTTTTTCATTTCCATTTTTCGCATCTATTTCCAAACTGTCTGAGTGTGTGTGCGTGCAAAACAATTTCATTTGAAGTTTAAGCAGAAAATTAGAATTTTCAAGTGTTGCAATGGGGTTTTCCAACCCTCCTTCGCCTCGGTCACCGCCTCCGCCTCATGTGTGGAAACCTGTCCGCCTGTCCGTGGTCCTTTCTGGTCCTGGGCTTTTCCTTTTGGCCAGAGAGTGCTTGTGTGTGGGGCGCACAATGACATAATCCCTCATCTACATAAACATTAGAGCTGGAATTTAACTCAAAAGTTTTTAGTTTCGGTTTCGTTTTCGGTCCATCCCCCAATCCGTATCCTTGTCCGTGTGTGCGCCCCGAAAGTGTCTCCGTTCCCGGCACTTTTGCCACTTTGTTGCCCCCGGACTCCTGCCGCATATCCTGTGTCCCGGCATAGGCTAAGGGGATACCCAACTTATATACTCCGACGCACACACATCGCCGTCGCCCACACACACACTCAGTCCCCTCCTGTCCTTGTCCATTCACCAACACTCACTTGAGTGTGACGTGCAGCAGATGGAGTTTTTGAAATTAATTTGATAACATTTTTGTTTTGTTTAGTTTTCGAAGCCGGGGCGTGGCCGCTGCCTGTCCCCCCCTCAAAAATATATATATACAGCTTATATGTATATTTGAAAATTATATCTGCAACAATTTCAGACAGAATATAGTTGGCAAAAAGTGAATTCTTTGGTTTAGAGCAATTTTAGCGTCGATCAATGCGTCGGCTTAGCGTTTTAGTTGCATTCTTTTTGGTTTTCAATTAAAATTTTTAGCTATCTGTGTATTGCAGCATAGTTTCAATGAAAGTTTTAAGGAAATTGAATATTAGAAAATACAAAAAATAGCCATAGTTATGCCATACAATGGGAGGATTATCAATAACCAGCTTTGTTTGGCAAAGAAATAAATTTGCTAAAAATGTTTAGCTTTGTGGAATAATTGGTTTTGAAGTTGACAAAGCAAAAAGATTTTCTAGCTTTGTTTAATAGTTAAAATAATAGTATTTCTTTATTTTTGAAACTACTATTTAAGTAAGTTTTTAAAAATAATATTTCCTTAGGATATCCCTATTTTATCTATCCCTTGAAAGCTTTGGCCCTGGATCATCAACCTTTTTCCGCACTTATCTTAGTGAGATGACATAACAATGTCCTGGACACGGATACATTAAACGATTGCCGCTGGACCAGGATACAAGGACACAAGGATAAGAGCTACAGATACAGCTACAGATACATGCGATAGAGACGCACGCACTGCAAATGTATTTCCAATCATTTTACTCATTATCCTGGAAAAGTTTTGCCCCGTCCACACACATGCCAGTGCGAGTGTGTGCGCCTCTACTTGAACATTTTCATGTCCTTCGCTCATTTGCAGCAGCTGGGAAGGAAGAGTAGGACGAGGTGCTGCTCTGGCCACACTAGGCGCGGTGAGCTGCCCGGACAGGACAGGACTCCTCTCACACACACACACACACGCACACGCGGCAAGTGTAACTGTAAGTGTGTTCGACGGCGGCGTGTTGGCGTTAATGGTTCTTGATGAAATGAAATAATGGGTGCGTTTATTCACGTAATGTATTTGTATTTGTTACAGCAACAACATCGCACACACATATTTACAATAATAACACAGCTCGTAAAATGAATAACTGTATGGAATGAATGATTGAATGCCGGATGGAATGAAAGCGGCGCCCAGGCGACGCCGATGCCGACAAAGGGCGGCCCCGGCCGGCTAACAAAACGCTTTTCGTTAGTTTTCATTATTTTCCGCATTAAAGCGTATTTATTCCGTTGTTAATCGAATTTATTAAATGCAAACACGCCAACAAATGGAGCTCTCCCCCGACATGGCCAAGGGAAGGAAGCGGGAGCTGGCACGCACCTTTCGGGGGGCGGTAAGCCCTGTTTAGTTTCTGGGTGCGTTTTGTTTGGCCAGGGAAATAATGTTTCTCGCATGCTTATTGCCTCTGCTGCCGGCTGCTAATTTTACGCATTTCACGTAGCTACCAAGAAGGAGGAAGGAGCCGAGCAGAGTCCTGGGAGCGTACGTCATTAAATGTCTCTATTGGCGGGGTTCTTGCTCACCATTATCTTCGGCACAGATTGTAATCCCTTCGTGGGCATACATTTTGAGTCGGTAAATAAGCCAAAGTCACTGAAATATAATTAAAGGGCACACGAATGCACTTGACAGAAGAGATCTTAAGGATCTACTTGGATATGGGTAACTGGGAATTTAAATTAAATCTTAAATAAGATTTCCTTTAAGAAATTCTGTAAAATATTTGTATTAGAAAAGCTGCAATTACTATAAAAATATTTTTAGTTTTCAATTCAATCAAAAACCAAGTTGCCGAAAGGCCACTTTTGCATTGCAATATGCAGCCATTTTTCAGCTGGCGATGAAAATCGCTTACACAGTTTAGAGCGTAAATATTTTAAAATAATGATGTACCTAAACTAAAACACTAATTTTACTCTAATAAGAAACCCAAGATATTCAAGTTCTACAAAGTGACTCACCAAAAACTAAACACATTTCCCCGGCTATCAATGCAAGTCATGACAAATACGGGGCAAGCGATTTAATCAGACTTTCCGTGGTGGAAATGTGTTTCTACAAATAAATAATACTTTTTTGCAGTCCATGGAAATGCCATAAGATGGACAGAAGGCATAGAAAAAGAGCAAAAATATAAAGAAGTGCAGTTTGTGAGCAGCTGGCAAATAGAAGCGAAAGAAACTTTGCGCATTAGCTTCCAAATGCCAAATGCCCAGCAACAGACAGCGCCAGTTGGTCCAGCCAAGTTCGATCTGGTCTCCCCTGCCTCCCTCGTCCTTCGTCCTGACTTCCGCAAACTTTTGCATTTGGTTTTGGCCAAGAAATGAGCCACTGGCCTCATATGTCAGCCCGATTCCAGCCCTTTGATTCAGTTTGTTTGCATCCTCGCTCGCCCACGCTGGCGGCGCCGAACTGCAGTGTTCGCACCTCGCCAGCTGCCAGGAAATTTCTTTCCACTTCTGTTGGTTTTTTTTTATAAAAGATTTTCCCTGATTTGAAGTAAGCTATCTTACGTGTCTTTCCCCTTGTCACACTCAAGCAAACATACACACACATGCGGCCACCCCTTTGCTGTTATTATTTTGGCTGCCATTTATTTGCTGTCAATGTTTGGGCCACCTCCAGGCCTCCGCAGAAACTGAACCCCAGAACCACCCACCTGACGACGAGGACGCCGCAGCCGCAGCCGCCGGCCTGGCTGTCCGCTTTCTTTTTTGTCTCGCTGCTATCATTTTCATTTTAAAATGTCCTCGGCAACGACAGCGAAGACGCCTCCTTCTAGCAAGGGTCCAGCTTTGCGCTGTCCTGCTTTCTTCTCTACAGTTCTTTCTGGGCACAGAGAGAAAAAATGGTAACTTATGCAGCATAACTAACTTAAAGAGGATAAATATAGGGTTCTATATCTTTATTTCTCAAGGAAACTATAATTCCAAACTGGTTGAGGCAGAGAGAGGAGAGATTCTTTCTTTAAAATTTAAATATCATCTATTTAAGATTCCAAGTCATATTTTAAGACCTTAACTAAATTATTTAATAATATTTCTTCCTACTTTTTATAATCGTAACAAAAATATCCTAAATTCGTTCTAATATTTAAAATGGTAATAACAGGGCTGTCACAGAAATCACCAGGTTCTTGAAATCACTTAAAAAGACCTCTAAAAGTATGCAATAAAATATTTGAGGCATGAAATTCTAAGTAAATTAGTTATCTTTCTACGTTTTAACATTTTGTGTAACACACTTAGGCACTTTTTAAAGTTATTTCAAAATATTCTTTAGCAACAATAATATTCCCTCAATTTTAAAAATAAAGAAAATATAAAACTCAGGCTATTAAGTTTTTCCCCGTGCACATTTTCGCCTGTTATTCTAGTCCTTTTTGTGCCGCCTGCTCCTTGAAGACAATTTCGGGGCTAGGTCCCCTGGTCTGGGCCTGGCCGGGGCCACTTTATAAATGTTTCTGCATTGGTTTTTTGCAAAGTAAACTTTTTCCTCTTTTCTCGTTCGTCTTTTGTAGTTTTTGGGCCCGCATCTGATTGCGAGTGTGTGACATTTGTGGGGGCGTTCCGGCGGCCAGAGGAGAGTAAGGACCAAGTAAATATATTAAAATGCAAACCCAACTCATATTACCGGGGGACAGAGAGAGAGGGGGCGGGGCGGACAGGACTCAGCTCTCAAGTCCTTGCGCACACATGTGCGCAATTTCCAAGTCCGTTTTCGGCCATTGCCAATGCCCACCAAATAAATCGAATGCACAAAAAAGCAATAAAACGAAATAAAATCTAAATATGTATGGACTGTGTGTGTGTCTCGAGTGTCGCCCTTTTCTCGGGCGGGGGGCGGACATGGCACGGAAAAACAGAAGGCAGGAAGGAAAACAAAAAAAAACTTATCATTTTTATCATTGCGCAAAAGTTTATCCTTTTTGCTCGGGCCGTTAATATTTTCGATTCGGATTTCCAAATGGCCAAGAAAACGTCCCAGGACCCGGCAACGCCTTCGCTCTCTCCTTTTTCGGCCCGTAACTGCTCGGAATTTCAAATGACTTTGGCTCGTCCCGAAGCTTATTGAATGTTTATGCTTTATTAAATTTGATTTCTCCGCTCTGGCCAGTCAGCCAGCCAGGCTGTCTCACTAAACTGACCAAGTGCTGGCCAACATTTGTTGCAATGATCTATGTGCCCTGAATATTAAACGGCACTCGGGGCTTAGGAATCCTTCCAGGATTCCGTTCAAGGATGGTATCTCTGAGTGTGAGTCTGAGTCGGAAGCCGAGGCTATTATCATTTTAATGCGCGTTAAATGCGACATTTGCGACATCGAACAAAGTGCGTGTCATGTGCTTAACAGCACAAACAAGCCGAAAAAAAGGGAGGCAGGAATAAGGATCTGGTCAAATCATATTTGTAACGCTTTTTCTTACACTGAGAAAAGGGTTTAATTTTGAGAGATCGAGTAATGCGAGAGAAAACATCAGATAAGATTCTAAAAAAGAGTTAACAAATGCAAAAATGCTTTAAAATATTTTTTAAAATATTTCCAATTAAAAGAAAAATACCCAAGAAGTTGAACTCATGCTATAAATTCCCCTTACCAACCCTCCTTTAAGCAACCCCCAAAGGAGACTTCCCATCCTGTAACTTGTACAAAAAAAACCCCCCTTCAAAACCGGATTTCTTCAAGTGCACATTATCCTTCCGCTTGCCAATCGAATGGTAATCATAATCACAATAACCGTAATAGCAATAGCAATGGCCGTAGTTATGTCCATAGCAATAGTGTTTGGTAATGGCAATAATCATTTTTTGTTGTCCGTTACGAAGAACATTTGCACATACGTGAATGGGCTGGACATTACGTACCCAAACCGAACGAATGTGTTTATAATCACACGGCCAACAGTCGCAGCATATCCATATCCATAATGCGACACGTGCTCCGCGCATATTTCTTGGCACTCTGGACGGGATTGGTAAGGGGATTTGTATGGGGGATCTACTGCAAGTTCTAGGTTCTGGGTTATGGGCCTAATGATTGCCCTCCATATGGGCTGGTCAGCTCGTTAGGATCGAACATCGGGACAAATTAGGTATGTTTACTTTTGCTAAGGGGTGAGTTTCACTGCATTGCTTAAGGACTAAAGACTAAGTCTACGGCTTAAGATGATAATTTTACACATGACAATTAAATAAGCCGATAAATCGATTTAATCGCAATACATTTTTATATATCATTTAATTTTTAAAGCTTTTTATCGGCTTATTATCTATAATAGTTAGTTACTTTCAATAAATCCATAAATGCAAATAATATACAAATGTTTTTGGTTTCTTTTCGTTGATAAATCAAATACAACAAGCATATTTTCGATAAATCGATAACATTTCTTAAAATTTGTATTCGTTGAGGGCCAATTGTGTTTTTATATTTTCTGTCTTATCTTAAATATCTTAAAAATATTAGATTTTTTTGTTATGCCAATTTGTTTCGATTTTAATCGTGTCTACACCCTAATTGTTTATCGATAAACCGACAGTTAGTTACTAATTATCTGGCAAAATGCAAATCATATACGTAATCTTTTTGTCTTCTGCACACTCTTTAATCCAATCGCTTTTTAAATCATACTCAAGAGGCAAATATTCAATTTTGGATACGTGTAAACGAATGGCAAGCTTTAAATCGATATATTTTTAAATTTGTAATCGGGATTTGGGACTTACCGAAATCACTGCCGATGCCAGAGGGTCCGGGCAGGAGGCCGGGTATGCCCTGGAGGCCGAGGAATGCATTGGGGAACGAGTGCGAGCGCTGATTGTCGATGCCGTCGAGGGTTCCATCGTGCTGTCCATCGCCCCGATCCGAGGGCTCCGTATCACTGCTGTTCGAGTCCTCTCCCGCGCTCTGGCCGAGATCGTGTTTCTGTGAAGGGATAAGAAAAAAATGTCCATATATTAGATACAAAATGTACTAGGATAGAAAGTTCTTTAACCCACCTGACTGGCCTGCTGTCCATTGCTGTTCTCCAGCGCCTGTCCCAGCAGCGATTCCCTCAGCTCCATGTTCCGCTCCCGATCCTTGGAGGTGTCTCGACCACTGCGATTCCGGGTGAGCGGATGCTGTCCAGCCACGGGAAAGTCACGATCGATAAGCAGCCGCTCCGGACTGATGCCGTGCTGGGCGCGGAACAAATCGGCGCTCTTGATGCGCTTCTGTGGCGGCGGCGTCAGGTGGCTCTTCCGGCTGCCCTCCATCTCACCCAGGTCCCAGTGGTTGCTGCTGGCCTGGAAATTAAAAAAAATAGCAGAAAGTCCACCCCAGAGTTAGTAAAGAAGGTAGAACTTAAACCAAGTCAAGTGCTAGCGCCTTGGAACTGCACACTTTACTTTGCTGGGATTGGGATTGGTTGTTCTTACGGGCGACGCTGCCGACGATGCCTTCAGCTCCTGGATGGCCGGCGTGCCACTGGCTCCTGCCGAACCCCCGCTGGAGCTGCTTCCGCCTCCGCTGCTGCTGCTCGCGGCGCTGGCTGTGGCAGCAGCTGCTGCGGCCACGGCGGCCGTTAGCGATGCAGCTGCAGCAGCGGCTGCTGCGGCACTCGAAGCGGTAACTGGCGGCGGCACTTGCGGCGTGCTGAACGGGGAATTCAGGCTGCTGTTCAGGGATCCACTGTTGTTATTGTTATTATTGTTGTTGTTGCTGCTGCTGGTGTTGTTGCTGCTGCTGCCGCTGCTGCTGCTGTGGCTGTTGCTAGTATTATTATTGCTAGAGAGGCTCGTTTGATTGGCCGTTAAATAGCTGTTGATTTTATTGTGGTTACTGCTCTCGGCCAGGTTATTGTTATTATTATTATTGTTGTGACTGAGACTGCTGCTGTTGTTGTTGCCACTGCTAGTGTTGTTGTTGTGACTGAGGGCTGCGGAGAGAGCCTTGGAGTAAGGATAACCGCCATTGACATCCGCCAGGCCGCGTATCTGCAGCAGGTGAGCGGTCTTCAAGAAGTCGGGCAACTGTTCGTGGCTCACATTCACCTCGCCATTGTACATAAAGCTAAGGATAAAGGAGGAATTATAATTAAAAAAATAAAAAATAACTTACAATATTTAATACCTAAATTAATATAATTCAAATAATATTCATACTCACCTTAGCAGATTCTCCACATCATCGCAGCGCACATCGCGCAGTATGACAATGGGATGCTCGCAGGGATTGGCCTTGAGCAGCCGTCGGAAGTAGGGGCTGCAGGCACTGAGCACCACCTTGTGGGCGGTGAAGGAACGCTCATCGCAGGCCAGCGTCACATCCACAAAGTCCTCCTCGTCGCGCAGATGCCGGAACGAGCTGAGGATCGAGCTCTGGAAGTCGTTCCACTTGAGGGCATAGTGTTGCTGATGCTGTGAGTGCTGCGCGTGCGACAGATTCAGCGAGGGCGGGGGCGTGGCCGGCGATAGGGAGGAGCCGGTGGCCGCCATCGAGAGCGAGGAGAGCGAGGATAAAGCGTGGGCAGCGGCGGCGGCGGCGGAGGAGGTCGCCGGCGGCGGAGGCTCCATTTTCACCACGCCCGCGTTGTTGTTCTCCGCCGTCTGCAGCTGGGTGGACTCGGTCATTTAAGTGGGACCACGACCAGAGTCTAGCCGGGATGGGTTCTCTGTGTGGCTGCTGATGATGGGGCTGTCTTAATGGACCCGCTTATGCTGCTCCCTTTGTGGCTAATTCCTCGGCTATTGTCAAAGGCTGCTGCTGCTCCTTCCCCTTTGTGTTTGCTTTGTGTGCTTCCTCTTTTCTTCTGCGGGAACTTGGCAAATATTTGTGCTGGATTTTCCGGCGGCTTCTCTGCTAATTCGGCGGCAGCCTCGCACGGCCTTTGTCCATTTTCACCGGACCCTGTTAGCCGCGGCGCCCATGGACGGAGCTAAAAATGCTGGAAAACGCTGCAAGGAAAAAAAGAGAGAGAGAAAAAGAAATCGAGTTCAGTCTTCGGTTCGGTATATACAATTGCACGGGCAGGTGGGCCAATCATTAAATATTATTACCAATTATTCATACATAAGCAGCGGGACCGGGACGCTGCCGACTGCCGCTGTATCCGCGGTTGGTCTAATGAAACCATTAATTACACGGAGCGGAGCCCACGAAACCCAGGGTACCCACGGAGCCCACGGAACCACCGAAGCCACCGAGAGCGGGCCACTTGTCGGGGGCATTAGACGCAAATCAATTTAATTTAACCGTTTACAAGCCACAAAACAATGGAGCTGAAGTTGCCCGCCACTCCTGAGATCTTTGACTTGCACTGGCAGAAAAATAATGATCGAAGTTTGAAGTTTGCACAAGAATTCCTTCGACTTTTGGGTGAGGAATATTAGTTTGAAGAACTTCTATCAAATTTCAAAAAATTTCAAAATTTCTATCATTAAATATCTCACAAACTACAAAAAAAATTGTATATATATATATTATCGATGAATAATCGAACAAATTATTATATTTCTATTACAAGGGAAAATTTTATTACAATAAAGTTTACCACAAAACCTCCTTCTTGACTTTGACAAGAGTTTATAGAAAATATAAAATCACAAACTCTAGATAACATAACAAAAAATATCGAAATATTCGATAAGTTATCAATCACAATTTTTAAAATATTTTAAAATACACTTCCAGATCAATTTTCCAAGTGCACTAACCAAAATAATTGTACAAGATCATTAGAAGAGGCAACCATCCATCTTCAGTGTGTGCTGCTGCTCTCCTCTGGGCCGTCAACCCAACCTGATCGATGTACCGCCATCAAAATATTTATAAACGCATTCATCTCTGGTCTTGGATTACGAGCTCGCTATGGAGATTCGGATTACAATCTTGGCGATCGAATTTGGAGAGGGCGGAACTACTTGCCCTTCCCCCCTATTTTTCATATTCTCACCAATTTCCCCTGCCTCTGCAATTGGCGCCTGCAGTTGCAGGTTGGTAGAAATTCTCCATGGTTCATGTGGAATTCCGCTCGAAAATCATGTTCATGGGTACTCGTACTCGTTCAGTTACTCACTCTTTGAGGCCTCTGACTCACGGTGGCGGTCGTTGATTAATGATGGCGCATTTTAAACTCGATTATGGCCATCACTTTTGGCCGTGACTAAGACAATCGAAGGAGGCTGGTCAGCAGTGCAGCCATTTAATTGGTAACTACGGAATTACCCAGGTAAGGGTAAGTTTTGTAATGAGTGAACGGAGAGTTGGTTGGGAAATTGAACTACTAAGGAGGTTGGGGGATTTCGAATGGACTGATTTGGGAATAATTGAGGTTAATTATAAAGTAAATCGGTTGTGATCTACTTTTAAATCGGGCAACACTTTGCTTAATTTGTAAGAAAAGGAGAAGTTGAACTTTGGGAATTTTAGGTGCACTCCCTGCAACAACTGTTTATATTTTCAAGGAAAAACATGAATAATAATTCCAAGAAACTCCATAAAGAAAAGAAACCATAGAAGGGTTATAAGAAAACTAATTTTTCTTTACTTTTTCTGGGAAATTTAGTAAGTTCCATTAGCTAGTTACAGTTGATATACGCACTGTAACTCGCCTACAATATCCATGGATATATCCTTTGCATTTGCGCTTCGCTGGGCCTGCGTGCATTTGTTTGCGCTAATTTATGAAGTAACCCAAAACAATTTCATCATAACACATTTGCTGGCAATTATTTCGTTTATTGAACAAACATTCGCCGCGCCTCGCCTCGCACATCGCATAAATTCAAGGGGGGATGGGACCAAGACACAACGAAATAAAACAACAGATAGTTTCCGGCTTGGTAACCGAAAAATATGTAAATGAAAGGGGGCGGAGAGCTGGGAAAAAAGAACACCAACAAATACGCTTTTCACATGTAATCAGCAGGATGTGTGTAGGGTGTGGTGTGTGTGTGTGAGTGCAAGTTCGGGTGCAACAACGCAATTGCATTTTGCATGCCACACTTCAAATGTTCAACTTTCAAATGGCAGCAGCGGCAAAATAACAAAACTGCCTAAAAACAAAACATTTCAAAATTTGCGTTCAACAAAAACAGTGGCCAAAAAAGGCCAAAGCATGCTTCCCTATCTCTCTCTCTCTGTGTGGGCTTGTGCGCAATTGAAAGGATACCCGCGAGGGGGTGCTGGGCCATGTCCTGGGGGCGGGAGTTGAGCGTAACATAATAACAAATAAATGTAAATGATAATGGTAAATAAAAAACGAATTACTAAACAACACACACACAGACAGACAGACAATCATCTGCAAACACACACTGATATCTAGGCGTATACACAAACACATCGGGATATAAATGTTATATAACGATCCACATACTATAGTACACTTTTCCATATATATATGTGGCTGAGCAAACACGCGTTGGTATCTAGAGCTGCGGAAATGGCAGCTACAACTCCCGTTGGCCATGGGCACAATCAAATTTGTACTAACTATTTGTACGCCCCGAAAAACTTTTCGACCCGAAGGGTATATTGAAATGAGAGAATGCTTGCCATCGGGCTAAAACAAAGAAGAATAATATTTTTTGAATGGGGATTAAATAGCGGGATTTTTAGAAAAACTATTAGTGCACTGTGGAGTAAACTAAAAAACGAAGAACAAGACGCCGTTCTCTAGTATTTTGTTTTCATTAGAGACATTATTAAGATGTCTATCTGCTAAGTGTTACCTATTTCCAAGCCGGAAGTTGATATTTCCCGAACAGATAAACTTCCAGTTAACATATACTTTGCTTTAGTGATACCTATAACTTAACTGGGAGTTAAAAATAATGAATAAGGGAACATTTTCCACTACTCCAGGTAAATCAAATAAAAAAGAAGACATCTTACCAAAGCAACCCTATATGAGCGATTTACAGTACATTCTTGACTCTTAACAGTACCTGTTATCATTTAACATCAGGTTAACATTAAGAAATTCGAATTGTAGTCATTCAGATGAGATAAAGCAGAATGCATGTTATCAAAGCAACCCTTATTAGGCGCTTTACATCACTATTTGCGTTCTTTACAAAACCTGTCATAATATAACTTCCGGTTAACTTTCCTAAAACCGATATGTATTTAGAAAAAATTTAGTAAAACTTTATCAACTAGCATTGACTCCGTCTTTGTAAATTCTCCCCTGTTCCATATTCCCAAGCTACCCTTTCAAGATAAATTCCCCACCAGATTACAGGGTAAAATACAGCTCTAATAACTCTGTCTTCGTCACTTGTTATTTTTGGTAAATTGATACGGCGCCTTGGCAAGTGAACTAAGTTCCTTGGCAAATACTTTACCCCTCCGCAGAGCTCGCCTTACAACCCCCATATCTCTGTGCCTTGCCTGACATGTACCCTCCGTCCCAGCCATCCATCGGTCCGTTGTCTAACTAGGATTCAAGGAACGAGGGCAGCAGGCGCGTTATGATGATGATTGTTATTTTTACGATTTGCATTTTAGCCTGTCAGTGGGAGAATCATCGAGTGTACACAAAGTCCGAGGTACAAGTAGCTGGCTGCTCCTTTTGTTGTTTCTCTCATTATTTTTACAGTTATGTGTATATCGTTTATGACTTGGGGGCTAAGGTTGGCAGCGAAGCGTGTGTGCCTGTCGCCGCGCCAAGCTGACTCAGCCAGCAGAAGTTGGCAATCACATGCCGACTACTGCAGACCGACCATACGTGGTGAAGAACCACATCCTGCTCGAGGTGCCCCTGCTCTAGACAAAATATGGCGGATCTAGAGAGGACAACTCGAAAAAACCCGTAATCACCGGTGTTACCGTACCGTGCCCCTGTGACGAATGGCACTACGTTAGTGTGTCTTTTAACGGTGGCTTCCGGATACCTGGCACCTCCGGTCGTACAAGTGCCCGATCCGGGGTATGAGGCTCTACCCCGGGGGATACTTCTTTCCTCATTACTCGTGGGACCAAACTTATGGATACTACTGTAATTACCCCTACAACAACAGGGTGCTCTAGCAGCCCCAAATCGATTGAAATCGAACCCACTCGGGAGCCCGAAGATGCTATGGACGTCTGTTCACAAAGCTCTGGCACCGACACCATCACCATGGAAGAGGAAGAAACCCTTCTCGCC
>VNJO01012193.1:0-33047 GCA_008042535.1 Drosophila tani | reverse complement strand
GCATATTTTTAGAGGGGAACGGGAAAGGAAGAGCGGGACCCGGGGATGGCAATTAGTTAGGAAAGAAAGCGAGGAAGCTAAAGGAAATGCGAAAAGTGAGTGTGAATATTTTAGCTAAATTTTGCAGAACGAAACCGCAGCGCAAATAAATGCGAAAAATGCCACCCAACGCCATCGCCTTGTATGGGACAATGTAACATGCAAATTTTGTGGTGAAAGACTGCACAAAAAGCGGTTGCAAGAAGCACCAGCACCAGGACCAGCACCAGCAGCAACTATTTGCGCAAACAGAACAAGCGAACGAACAGCTTGTCTAATTGTAATCCGAGTTGTAAGTCGTTTAAAACAGACAACGGACGATGGCAGTCGAGGGGGGATTGGCGGAGGAGGATCGGGGATTGGGACAGGATCCGGAGCTGGAGCTGGACGAGCGCTGGAGTACTCGAATTAATTACCCTCGGAAGTTGCTTGGTTAACAACGCGCAGCGAAATGGAACGGCACACGGAAATGCCCAGAGCAGAGAGAACAGAGAGCAGAGGACACTGGCCAAAATGATCACCTTCATAGGTCATTAAATCAGGGACACTCTTGACATTAATCTACAAGGCAACAGAGTTAAATTTATTAAATAAAAAAATCTACTTTTGATATATGAAACCATTAAAAACAATTTCAATACATTCTTTCGTTTTCAACAACAGAAAATATTCGAGTGAAGTAGTTTAAGTAAAGTCATACAAGTCTCGTGATTAGGATCTATTATTTATGGCAAGTATGATTTTTGATTAGACATTGTATTTTGAAATACTTTTTAATGTCCTCTGAATCCATTAACTCGCTCATGTGACCTTAGCTGGAGCTTGTCCTTGAGTTCTTCTTAAAAGTTAATCATTTTATAAAACTTCCAAAATATATAGATCCTTGTTACTTTTACCTGATTACCATTTAGGCTTACCTCCATTTTTCTCCCTGTGCATCATCCAAATCGGACGCTCCGCTGTGTGGACTTTGCGTTCGGGAATGTCATCATCAACGCTCAAGTTCGCGTGCACAATGTGGCAGTGGCGACGGCGATGGCAATGGCACTGGCGCTGGATCTCTGGGCCTGGTCCTTATACTGGCTCTGTTTCTGGCCAGGACTTGTGGCCGCAATGCAATGAAATTGCGACCACACCACGCCGCCCATGCCGCCCACCCAGGCCCCTCGGCCCACGCCTTCGTGCAAATGAATGCAGCGGAAATGAAATGAATTCGTTAGAGCCGCAAAAACGCAGCCAACGAGCTGCAATGAGAGCTGTGAACATTTCACAAACGGTTTGCAATTAATGAGTGCGAGCGTCCCGAAAAAACGACAAGCAAGTGAGAAATCTATAAAGCTATGCGTGAAGTGGGGCCGGGTTTCTCGGTGGGCGTGGCCGGCTGTCAGCGTGGCCTTTTGAGCTGTCAGAATCAGAGACAGAAACAGGAACTGAGAGAGAGCGAAGCATCAATCGGCAAAGTTATCAGTTTGACATCGGACGAGTGTTGTGGCATGTGAATCCCCGGGATATATATTTATACACAGAATAGTTGAGTGCCCCGTCAGGTCCGAAGTCCGAATAGAGAGAGCCCTATCTCTTTGAGCAGAGCTTAACATAATGAGCTCAAATTAAAATCTTGTTAAAAGTGCAAAAGGCGCAGACACCGAAGACAAAAAAAGGAGCGGCAGGAAAAAAATTTATAGAAATTATTCACGACATTTGCACGGTGCCTGAGACACTGGAACTAAGACCGAGAACGAGACCGAGACCGAGACTGAGACTGAGACTCTCCACTCGCTGCCTGCACTTGACTTTCAGTTAATCCCGGCAAGCTACTTAAAAGTCATTGCAGCAACAAAAGCAGCAACAGGACGCGCACAAAGTGGAGAAGTGAAGATGCAGCTGCAAAGGAAAACTTAATTAGAAAATTATGCGCGCAAGTCGAAAGAGCAGCATTAGAGATGCGGACGAGCGACACTAAGCCTGCCCTGCCCTGCCTTTCCCTCCAGCTCCGCGGGCTTCGTTCCCACTGATTTGCATATTAAATGTCGAGAAGTGATTTTCTAATGAATCAAAAACCATCAAATTCGGCTGCCACCCTCAACTCCCGCTCGCAACTCCAAGGGGGAAGGCGTATCTCCTGCAGTTTTAATGATGGCTTCGCATTAATGGCTGTCAAAATTGTTGCTCCTTACTCTTCACTTAGACTCCTCCTCGAGATGCTGCGAGACTTGGGGCAGGACTACTTATGGAACTTGTTGGCTTAAGCTTTTTTGCCCGCGTCCTCACGCTGCACTCGTGTCTGTGTGCGAATACATATCTCCCGGCATCTACCACGTTTTTTCCGGCTTTGTCAAAGCCAACGCCAAGCGGATGGGACAGATAAGCATACATAAGTACAGTGTGTTTCAAAGATGTATGAATATTCTGAAGATTATTTATAGATTCAGGTATTAAACTTGAACCAAACATCGTTCGTTTTAAGGATATCGATATTTTGGGGCAACTTAACTCATTATTTTTAAAGTTATCATATATTTGATGGAATTAGCTTAGCTTAAATTTTATTTAAATTTATTTGTATGCTATATTCGTCTGTATTTTTAATAAAACTAAAATGGAAGTAAGTCTTAACTCCAACTACAGCTAGGTATTATTTTTTATAGAATATACATAAAGAAAACATAGAAATCCCCATTTTTTAAGGTTAAACATAAGTATTCTAATGAACTTATATAACATTTGATAAAAAATTTAGCAAAGAATCATCTCTAATATATTCCTTACTTAACAAATATTAACATATATTTTCTCAACGACTTATACTTTCGAATCCCGACTGTTTCTGTGGATACACTTATGTGTATTATGTGATTTTGGCAGGACAAACTTTTCTAGGAGTCGTTGGGCGACGGGAAGCGATAATTTCACACACGACAACAACGAATCATAATTTTCTCGCATTGATGTTGATTAAGTTGTGCTTAAAGTTTGCCATCAAGCGACCCTCGTTACCGCTCTCCGTCCGCCCCTCCGCCCTTCCGCCTTTCACCTCAAAGACAGTTTGCGCATCAAGCAGCCTGACATTCTCACGTGCCAGCAAAGGTGGCGAAAACTTTTCACCCAATACGATGGATGGGGATTTGCCGACACAGAGAGTGGAGTAAGACCAGGAGGAGGGACCAGGAGACAGTCGCATCAGAAGCCAATAAGGGCAGACATTAAAATTCATTTAATGGTCAATGCACTCGCACGAGTGCGGGAAATCGGAGTTGGTTGCATCATCGCCATCGTCGGGATCAAAACCAGACGAGCAGCTGACTAAGTTTTAATTGAACTTTAGTGAGTTCCAAAGCCCCAACTTCGCAACAGCAAAGCCACAAAAGCAATGAACAACCCCAGAGAGATGGCGACAGAGACAGCAGCGGCGACAGCGAATGGAACAGGAACAGAAACAGGAACCGGAAGAGAGGGAGTAGGAGGGCGCTAAAAAATGGAAATGAAAAAGGGATACAGCAGGTAACCGGCAATATTACTTTAATGGAATAATTAAGCATGTTTGCCCAGCACAATGGCCAAGTTTGTTTTCTTAGTCTTTGTGCCAGGGCCATTGTTCAAGGCAGCAGCAGGAGCCGATGAATAAGAAAGAGGAGCTGCCGAGCTGCCAAAGGCCTGCAGCAATTTCTGCTCCTCGAAGGTCCTGAATATATCCTGCTTAAACGTATTCAATATGCAAGCCGCAGCGCAAACGCAATCGTAGTCGGCGGCAGATTCCTTGGCCATAATCATATTGAATGACAAATAATTGAGGTTAGTTTAGCCATTGACCTGTGGGATCTACGCTTTGTCAGGACAAGCAGAGAGCTAGAGGGAGCAGGAGAGAGCGAGGTCTGAAAGAGTGAGAACTACTCGGCGATGTCAAACACGTTTCAGGGCTCATGAGCAGGCCAAGTGTTGATGGGCGGTCCAGTGGGTGGAACCACCACAAACCACACGTGCTGACGCTGACTCTGCCGCTGATGTTAAAGGTACACTCAGAGAAAAGGTACTAAGGATGCTCTGAAAATCTCTTTAAAATTTCGCTTAATATTTTCATATCAAAATGTTTTATTTTACAAATACCTGTCCCTTCAAGCCAAGTTAAATTTAAGTAAAGATAAAGCCTTGATATTGCAAGTGAACTCTTTATTAAAGAATTTTTTCATAACTAGAACGAATTGTAATAGCTAATTTTCTCTAAGAACTGTAATAAATGAAACAAATCTACTTACAATGTAAGATTCCAGAAAAAAAATAAATGAAAAATATAATAATTTCTATATGTTTCCATTATTTATTGATTTTAATATTGATCCAAGCTCTCCAGCTTAAAGAAAGAGGATTATTTTGCTTAGTGACAGATCCCTACCTTCTTTAAGTTCACACGAAATTACCTAGATTATTTTCTTCCAGTGCACTTGCCCCACCACAGCTGTTCTCTCTCTCTCTCTCCGCCTCAACTCCTAGTGCCGCTGATCCAATACAAAGGCGAACAATTTTCTAAAGAAAAACTTTTTGTAACGGAAAAAGCAAAAGTTTTGCCTTCGACACCGCAACGAGGATTGTGTTTAGCAGGCCATACAAAAGTGTGAAGCAGACAGCTAGCCAGGGAGAGAGAGAGAGAGAGAAAGACAGCGAAAGAAGGGAAAGAGTGGGATAGAGAGAGGGTTGGCGAGTGCATCGCACTTCCTGCTTCTGCCGACTGCTAATCCATAGTCATAGTCACACTTGGCTAGTGATAGTTTTAGGCGTACGTGTGGAACGTTTCAATTTAGTCCGACGGAGTCGCGTGCGCAGCAAAAATTGAATTTATTATCATTCGAATTGATTGTAAGGAGCAGCATCAGCATCGGGCTCTTGCCACTTGCCACTTGCCACTTGGAACTTGCCACTTGCCACAAAGCAGGTCTAATAAGTGTGCGAGCTGCTGCGGTCACAAAGTGTCAAATTTACAACTGACTTTGATTTACTCGCCTGATGAAGGGGAGGGCGTAATTGAAATATCTTTGATTTAGTTGCGAGTTTTGCAGTCTGTAAAAAGGGTCGAAAAAAATTGTAAAAGTTTCCTGAATCCCTGAATGGTTTCCAATAATCTGCAGGGATACGAGCAGACGTTGATAATTAAATTGCATTTGTTATGAATATATTTATTATTGAATTGTTAAAAGATGTCAAAAATAAAATGGCCCAAAAATTATAGGAGGGGTGCCTCCTAATGCCTCTCTCATGGGCTTAAATCCTTAAAAAAGTTTACTTTTGTGGCATACCTCTAGACACCTTTTTATAGAGTTCCCAATCACCATTTCCATTATAGAACAAATTAAAAGATAACCAATCTGCTGACCACAGTTCGATTTGTTTTAAACAAATTTATTTCTCTTGCTCTGAATTCTTCTTTTGACCTTTCTCCCCTTCGACTTTCGCTGATTACACTGCAAAAAAAGGGGAGACGAGGGAGCAGAGAGCGGCATCCGTTCATAAGTTGTGTGTGCACGCTGGAAGCCTGGCCAAAGTCGTTAAAGCTTCATTTCCGGCGCAGTCATGCATGTAACCGAGCATTGACCGCCGGGCCCGTGCGGGCCGAAAAATCTGGATGCTAGACGGAAAATCGGGACTGATGAGCAGCCATTGTCTTTTCGCCAATACCGCATCCCGGGCGGCTGGTCGTCGCCCGAATTCGCGCTCTTAAAGTGCATAAATGATGCAATTTAAATTAATTAAAAGACTCGTCAATCCGATACGTGCGCATTAGCAGCTTCACGCGCCAACTTGCAACTTGCAACTTGCGGGAAAATGCCAGCCGGAAAAGCCCAAGAGAGTGACAGAGAGCGGCAGAGTGCCGGCGAGTGTGATTACTGCAAACACTTTCATTAAAATTATTACGGCAGAAAATGCTTTTTGCTGTTTGCAATTGTTGCCACTCGTCTCGCGCTGAACCTGAAGTTGCACCCATAGCCATAGCCCTTCGTTGCCGGCGCTCTTCCCGCCAGCATTTACATGCGGGGCACTGCGTTGCCCCTGCATTGTTGCTGGTTGTTGTTACTGCCAGCCCAAAGGCACCAAAACGAATATCCATTGATGCACTGGGAGAAAAAAGTTATTTCTATGTGTAGAAATATAAGTCTTCATATATAAAACTGAAATTCAGGGCTCAAAATAAATGTAATCTACTCAATTCACATTTTATACATTATCTCTTGTAAGTTTAACAGAATTAACAGAAAATTCAATCTAAGTCTAAAAACATGTTTTAAGCTTTCCAAAACTTTAAGAAAATTATTGTTCTTACAAGAAATAATAAATAAAATTAAGCTGCTTGTTAAAATGTTTAAAATGTAAACTTGAAATTTAATTTAATTTCTGGAACTTGTAAATGTTAAGTCTTGCAGTCTGTTCTTGTTCCCTCTTCATCTTCCATACCCTCTGTTTCTCTCAGTGCAGATGCCGCTGGAGCTTGAATGGGTTCAAAGAGAGCGGGTTGAGTATGGGCTGTGGGGAGGGGGTGTGTGTGTGGCTGAGGTGTTTGTCTGCGGTGCTGCGTGTGCTGATTGCTTGGCTGCTGCCAATGCCAACGGCGGTTGGCAAAAGCAGCAGGGAGATAGAGAGAGAGAGGAAAGCATAGAGGGAGAGAAAGGGGGAGCTACATGAAAATGCAATGTGCTCGAAATGAAAACATTAAAAATTTAATTGCGATAATACAAGCGCATAAAATGTTAATGGAGTGTATGTAATCTGACACAGCAGACGACGACTACGGCGACGATGACGACGAGGACGACGGGGAGAACTCCGAGGACTCCGAGGACGGCAAGGACTCGCCGCGTAGCGAAGCGGAACGCAATGAAATAGCCAAAAGGAAGCAGCTGTAATGAAGGATAAAAGAAATTAAAATGCTTTGTATGTTTGCTTGCTTGTTGGCAACAAGGAGCACGGCAGCATCAACTCCGCTCCCGTGGAAGCTCCGTCAGTGGCTGCCAGTCGGACTGTCAGTTCGGTTTGGTCTTAGCCCCGGCTGGACTCGGGTTTCCGCAGACGCTGGACCCTGGATCCCGGTGCCCAGATCCCGGGCTGCTGGATGATGGCCTGCTTTCAGCGCCAAAAACCAACGAAATGCCAGCTATGCGCATTAAAGCCACTCGCCAGGATTGGTAGCTCGGAATAAAAGGGGGAAAGCTCGGTGCGGAGGTGGCCCAAGATGCCTGAATAAAGAAATACAAATGCAGTCAAAGGAGAAACGTTAAAAACAAGCTGTAGCAAAAAAACTGGTGAGCCCTGGGGAACTGAGAAGCGTCCAGAGGACACCCTGGATAAGGGGAAAAACTTTCAATTTTGTTATCTCAAGAAAATAAGTTTTGACAAGGCTCATCAATGTTCCAGAGACTAGAGCTTTTTTTATATAGTTTAAGTTTAAGAACTTGCCCTCTTAAAAACTCAGTTACTTTTCTAATGAAATCACACTCGAATATTATTGAAAATTTACGAGTATATTCCGAATATACCCCGCTGAAAAGGCACTTCCTGGGTATGTCGACAAGTTGAAGCATTGCAAATTCAACTCGACAGCGCAGTCGAAGGTGCTTCGTCGCTTCTTGTATTGGCAAAACAAAAACAGGAAGTGCTCTGCGTTGCGCTTAAGTACTTCCGCTGGCTCATTGTTGCCATACACCTGCACACCAGTACACCCGTACACCCGTACACCTGTACAGTTGCAGGTGGAGAGGCGGCAGACTCCGCAGAGAGTGCAAATAGTTCTCGCATTCGCCATAATTGCCGCGAGCTGTTTTCCCTCCACCTGTCGAACAGTAGCGGCAAAACAGCAGCAACAATCAGAAAGTTATAAAGCACACACACTCGCGCCGGGATTCGGGGTACTTCTGGAATCGGGATATATATTATTTTGCATATCGAACGCTGACGGAGAAGGTTTTGTGGCCCGCGGCTAGGTAAACAAATTGCAGGAGAGCTGCAGTCTTTTGGCATTCTATAATCAGTAATGCCCGAACCAGATTCGCAGAAGCCGAAAGGGAGAGCCAGATATATACACTGGAAAATACTCAATTAAATCGTATTAAACACGATTACATTTATAAGTAAGCCAAAGGAATTTACCTTTATTTTTTTTTGGAATTTATTCTAAACCTCCCTCACATAAAAGGCTTAAAACTTACAGTAGTACTTGAGTAATCCCTTGGAGATTATACTAAATACCAAGCTATTCTCGAATAAAATCGAGAGCAATAATATTGAATTTAGCCGTGCGCTTTTCTTTCAGTTTATAGCCAAACTCTGTGGCAACTTCATTTTAGCCATATGCCAGGGCCACCTTTTTAAAATGCAAAACAAAACTTTCGGTTAACAATACTAATCCGGCAATTTATGCAAGGGATTTCGACAGCTGGACCACAGCTGCTTAAACAAACTTAGTGGCTTGGGGCAAACTACAAGCGCACACCCACTGCCACAACCACACACACACACACAAAGCGGGACAGAGGTATAGAATGCGACAAATACAAAGCGCCGGACCCGGTCGGCTATCATAAATAAGTGGCCGGGCTGGGGAAAAAGCCGTGGCCAGCGTGGACGTGGCCTGCTGAAAGATGCCCCAAATTATGCCAACAGCAGCAGCAGCAGCTAACAAAAATACGCAGAACGGAAAAAAAGTCTAACAAAAAGTAGGGGAAAAAAAGAAGAAAGCCGAAAACAAAGCACCAAAATTATATGAGGCGCTTACGGAACTTTGCATCGCCCATTTTCCCTTCGCAGGCCGACCAACCCCGGAAAGTCTGGCGGTGATGCATGGCGTATACGCAACTTTTGATGCCGCTCAATGTAAATTTCTCTCGTTAGCTAACGCTAACGCCCCCCACCAAAGGCGGCCCTCGGAAAAACAATTCATTATAGAATTAGAAAGTAATTCGAACGGAAATTTTACTTGTGGACCGTTGCACAGCAAAGTTGCCACATCGACGGCGCCCTGGGTGCTGAATGCTGCCGAGAGTCCTGGCGAAAAGGAATCGTTATCTGTGCGGCCGGGCTGGAGGGTGCGCGCACCTCAACATAAAATTTAAGGCGATTAAAATGTCAAACACGACAAAGCGTGCGGTATTAAAAATGCCAACAACGTGGCAACAGACAGCCCAGAGACGGAGAGTGAGGGCCCTGGCACCCGTGATACCCTGGCATAATACCCTGGCACAGAGGGATCTGTGAGACTAAGTGGATGAGCTGGGGGTAAAGCCCTTAATTGAAAACGTTTTGAACAGAAATCGATGTCATAGGAAGTTGTGTTTCTCTATTTTACCTTAACTGGATTAGTAAAAACCCTTTGACCCTCTGTTACAGCCAGTTAATAAGATTATTAAATTATGCCTTTACAAATAATATTATTATGTATTTAAATAATTGAGGTAAGGTAATTCGGTCAGTTTCGTTCAGTCAGAAATAATTGTGGTTATAAACTGAAAAATTTTCCATAAAAATTACCATATTTTTACATTATTTCACTAATTAATATTATAACTATTAAAAATATAAATATTTTCTTATAGTTATAATTATTATTCTTATTTTTATTTATATTACTCTCTGTAAGGAATAAAAAAAAATATATTAAATAGGGTATCCCTGCCGTCGTCGCTCAAGGCCCCTCTATCTCCCGACAGTTTTCCCAGCTGCCCTTATTTTCTATTTTTCGCAGATGTGTGTGTTGTGTGTGTGGGCAGTTGGTCCACGGTTTTTCCCCCCCAATTTTGCGATCCTGTTTGCCTTTGCATAAAGTGCCATTGCTGCTGCTGTTGCTCCTGTTTTCGGCGCTCGTCGCCCGGCGCTCGACGCTGTTTGCGCTCAGTGTTAAGTGCTTAACGGCATGTCAGCGCTGTTGGCCGGCAGACAAGAGTTCTCGGGGTCTTAAAAATCGAAAGCTCGCTTTCGGTTTTTGCCTGTCAATTAGTTTTTCGAGCCAGTGGCGAGACAACTTCAAGCCGAACCGAACAGAACCGAATTTCCCGCAACACTTTAAGTCCGATGGAGATTCGCGGTTGTGTTCTCACTGGCTGGAAAAAGAAGGAATTGTGCAAATTGTGTGACAGCGTGTAAAGTTGCCACTTTCACACATAACTCATAACTTTGGCGGCGGCGAAACTTTCGCTTCGAGAGGGGGAAAATATTGCCGGGAGCCAAAACATCGGCGACTATTTGGACGCTCTCATGTTCGACTATTTATCTCGACAAGTGTATGTGGCAATGTGAGCGTCTAAATTCTGTCTTCTCTGTCTGGCTATCGCTCCCTCTCTATCCAACATAGCTAGCCATCTCTTTCGCAGTGCCACCGCCATCGCCGCTCTTTTTCCTATGTGGTGGAGTTTTGACAGCGCATATAAAAGACCATAAAACAAAAGTTTTTGCTCAACTTTCAGCGCTGCAACGCTCAACTTTAACGCCTACAAAGCGTCGCTATAACCACTGCATTGGCTCACTGGCCAGAGAGAGACGGGAAGAGGCGAAAAGAAAGAGAGGGGCGGCTGGTTGGGGGGTCTAAACTATAAACTCTTTGCGGTATTAGAAACGCAGAGCGCAGCGCAGATTCTTTCTTTTTTTCCTGGTTGCTCCAGCTCTTTGTTTTCACCATTTTTGCGACTCCTCTTTGAGTTCGTGTGTGTGTGTGTGTGTGTGAGAGTGTGTTTGTTCCAAACAAACGTCAAAAGCAGAAGAAAGAGGGGGAGAAAGGGGAGGAGGTGGAAGGAACTCATGAATTATGAAAATTTAAAACGTTCCCAGCATCAACGCAATGAAACTTTGTTGCCTTTTTTAACCTTTTTGCTGTTTTACTCCTTCTTAGTCGTTTTGTGTATTTTTTTGTGTTTACGCTTGAAATTAACTGGCAAATGCCGAGTTTCAATTGCCAGGCACACAAGGCATAAGTGCACCGCCTCACCGAGCCCGAGCCACCCGCGAAAACCATCCATTCCGTCACACAATCCATCGCCCCTCCACCCACAGTTGACATCAATCATTGCCTGCTTATGGGAGTAGATCTAGATTTTCACTTAAAAAAAACGCAAATTTTGAGCCAATTTGAAACAATTAAAGATTTATCAACCCCTAATGATTTTTGCTAATTTTAATACAATTAAAAGTAAGCTTTGATTAGCATAATAAACATTTTACGTTAGGCTTTTAGAAACCCTTGAAATAATGTCTTTATTTATTAATTATTTATTTATTAAGTTAGGCTTTTCTGAATCCAAAAGAAGACATTTTTTCTCTGTGCACGGCAAAGGGAAGATAAAGCTGGAACAAGGAACTGCAACTGCATTTCGTGCTGCCGCTTCTAATGAAGTAATAGAAAATGCAAAGTGCTGCATAAAAAATGATGCACATTTCTCAAAACGCAATTATGTCGGTTGTCTAACGGCAGGGGCCATGGCAGACAAGGGGGGTGGAGTGGGACGAGAAAAAGCCATCATCATCCTGGTTGGCGCTGCAGCTAATAATAATAACAGCTCATGAACACTGACATTTGACAAATGGCGAAAAACAAACGAGGAGCGCCCCAGACACGGCACGCCCATCCATTTAGCATGCAAATGCAGCTGCAGCCATTCCACTGTCCATTAACTTGGCCAAAAGGGAGAGGAGAATGGGCCAGGACAGAGGGTAAAGAGGCAGCAGCAGCAGCAGCAGCCGGTGGACAAAAGGCTCAAGTTGATCGGCCATATTGACAATGCCTTGTCGCACAAATTGTTTATTACCGGAAATGTCCAGGCAATGTCTGCCAGTTCAACTTTACAACTTCTGAGCCACCCAAGAGCCCTCCTAAAGACCCAACTCCCTCGAGTCCCAGAGTCTCAGTCCCAGTCTCAGTTTCAAATCAAAATGACAACGAAGCTTCTTTTCATTGTTGTCGCTGTCGATGACACAACACAAACAGAAGACAAACAAAAAAGCTGGCAAGCAACCGAACTGAAAAGCGTGGAGAACTTCCATCCGCAGTGTTGATTTTTCTTTTTGGCTCCCATTGCTCTGGTTGTGTATTTATTAAAAAACTTTTGTAATTATAGCAATGCGTCTTCTGCCATCGGACACCTGAGTGCCGTGCCGGACATTTGTCCGTTTGAAGTTGAGAATTCAGCTCATATAGCAGCGGCTGCTGCTTCACTTTAAGTTCAATAAATCGAAATGACAAAACTTGACCTCAAGCACATTTCACCAAGCCTAATGAGCCTGTCTTTGACCTCCGATTTCTAAGAAATCTAAAAATATTTCATCAACTTTTAAATGAGATTTTGAAGACGGAATTATATTTGTAATTTGATTAAACCCCAAGTGCTGTGAATGTCAGTTTAAGCAAAAAGCTGTTGCATTAGCAAAAACACAAACTGAGGGTTAAATAACCAAGTAAATGGAAACCATTTTGGGGTTGGCAACAGCAAAACACGACAGCAACATCAAGTGCAATACACAGGAGCAGCATCTATTGCAACATGCTCTCATCGGCCATCAAGGCAGCAACTTTCGACACAACATGAATTTAATTTTTAGTATATTTTTTATTCAGTCTCCCCTCTCTCGGCTCTCTCTGCTAGGGCAAAACTATTGTAATTATTTTGAACAGCCAATAAGGGCAATGAAGCCGCACAGCAACAGCAGCAGCAGCAGCAACTGCAACATCAGCTAATGGCCCAACATCGGAGCCTTGTTTGTCCTTGTAGCCAAGGAATTTCCCCAAACTGCTGCAGGACCATGTCTATATACTGTCCCCTGGTCTTCGTCTTCCCTGGACATTATACTCCCCCTACCCATGCCCGTCTCCGTTCTGGTCCAAAGTATTTTTCCTAAGCCTTTTCCCCATTTTTCTCCATCTCCGGTTCACTGGAAATTTGTTTGTTTATTTCCTTTCTGTGGAGCATTTTGTGCAACATTTTTGGGCAAATTACTTAAACAAACTTTAAGGAGGAGGTTATCCTGCCCCATCGCCGGACGAATTGGCACTCTCTCTCTTCTCTCTTTATCGCTGCGCAAACATTCCGGCAGGCAAAAGTTGAGCTTCAGGTTACCCAAAAATTTAGTTTGATTTTGGGGTCCCATTCTTGCTAAATGTATTTATTTAAATATTAACTATTCATTGGCTTAAGAGTGCCTTAAATGCTTAGCTTTTGTGTCCCAAACTTTTATAAATGCGGGTATTTTTGCGGCCTTTTGTTATATGGGGTTTGTAGGGAAATAAAACTCTATTTGCATATCACATTAATCGACAAATGTTGCATATTTATTTTGTTATAAGTTTTACTTGACTGACATTAATTATTATTTATGAATTAGCTCATAGCTCATAGAGAAAATAATGAAAATAACTTGAAATTTTGTATTTTAATGACTCCAACAGATTCTTGAATATGTTCAGCTGCCCCAAAACTACGACAAATGTGATTAAAATATTTTATATCCTGACAACTTTAAATATTCTTCATATTTCTTAGAATTTCCTTTGAAAAGCTGAATGAATACATTCGAAGGGATTTAAAGCTTAGCTCATATATGAGCTCATATGAGCTTCTGTGGCTCTGCTCTCGAACATTTCCATTGGCAAATATTTGAGATTCTAACCGTTTTGGAATCTCATTAACTCCCAAAGCCGAAGAAAAATTGCAACTCTCTAACTTGCGGCTATGGGAAATCGCACACATGTAGCCGCCGCAGCAGCTAATTAATTTTAATAAATTGGCCGCAGACTCCGCCGCACACACAGATATGGGAGCCTCGATTGTCTCAAGGACTTGTATTATTTTTCGGGCCTGAGCCTGCACACACAAAACCGAAAATTAAATAAATCCTGTGCCGTCAAATTAGCGCACGCAAGCTGAAGGACTACGTGGCAGAGTGTGTGCCTCGTGTGTTCACCGAGCCTCCTACGGCTCTGCTCCGAGAAATCCCAGCCACTGACAAAGTGGCGCATATGAATATTTATGTTGGCGAAATTGATGCCGCTACAATTACCGTTACCGCTAACTACACACACCCACACCCAGTCGCACACAGACGGGCGCTCATACATGCACATACACAGGCCGCAAAAACAACTGGGAGCTGCCAATTTACGGCACTTTGGCCGTAAAGTTTTCGCCTCTGCGCCTATAAATTATTGACAGCTTGTAAATTTCACTAAAGTCACTTGCGGTCTTCACTGCCGCTCTCCCGCTCCCTCAGTGTATCCCTTTTCCTCAGGGTTAGCCATTAAATCTGTTACTGCTATATATATATATTATAAACTGCTTACACCGATAAAAATAATATCAATATGTCTTGAAGCTCTTTCATCCTTTTCGAAGGTCGGGTAAATTATGGGTAAAATATTAGGGGTCTCCTGGGATTTGAAAACATTTTTTAAGGCCCGGGTAGGAACGTCAAAAATACCTGAAGGGATTTTAAAAATGTAATCAGGACTGAAATCCTTGCAAATTTATAGATTAACTTAAAGTCAAATACTAACGCGAAAAACAATAAAGCATTAAATTCCAGCTAACGAGATATGTTACCGAACTATCGATGTAGATTCGTATAAAAATAATACTTTATAATACACAATTAATACCATAGAGTATAAAATCTATACTCTTAAGTATGTAACATATTTGATATCTTAAAGTATTAAATCTGCACCAAACTTGCTATACAGCTTGAGTATATTTTTTTTTTTGTGTACTTTTATAATAAAAATTTGAATTTTTTGTGGAACTTTATAGCATCAAACCATTCAAATAAATATATTAACTTTAGAAAAATTAAATCCAAATAAGAATTTAATAGCATTCTAGTATTTCTAATAAAATTTATGCTTTTTCCAGTGCACATGTCCAAGCATATATCAGCAAATGGCCCCCCAAAAGATTTATCTCCATCGAATTCTTTAATGTCCAGTTTTAGCCCATTTTTCTGGCCATATTTTTTCACCCTTTTGTCTAATGCACCAAAAATTTGCATATAAAAGACAGTGTGTGTGTGTGTGAATATGAGTGTTAGTGTGTTCAGGGAGAAAAAACTGACAGAAAAAGACAAAATAAGAGCTGGGAAAACATTGTAATGGACCTCGGGAAAATCCCAGAGCGTTAATTTCTTTCGCTTCCGCTCGCTTTTAGTGGACTTAATTCCATTTGAGCGGGGAGCGGAGCCAGCGAGCCGGGGAACCTGCTCACACGAGAAGCGGATGATGTCGCTATTAAGGACACATTAGCTGGACACTTTTCTGGAATTATGTGGCGGTCGGATGTGCATGCTAATGTCCTGAGTGAGGCGAGGGTTTTGCATTAAATGCAAACGAATTCGCACAATGCATCCTACGCTCTCTATCTATGATTCGGCGGGGTTGCCGTCTCTTTCTCGGGTCTGTGACGACTTCGCAGCGAACTGGGTTAAGTTTTTAGGCACTTCAAACGTCATCGATGCCGCTCTGCCTTCTGTAGTTTGCTGGCCCTGTTCTCCCGGCTGAACGCCTGTTCCGCTGGCAGCCAAGCCAACATGGCGTCGCTTGGCCGGCGCTCAGCGGAAATGCGTGCGAGCGAAGAGCGATGGGGGAAATTCAGAGGAAAGCCGAGGCGCTCTCTTTTTACGCCTAATTGAAATAATACTGTCGAGCAAATTGCAGAATTGATTTCATTATGTGTCCCCTTAGCCGGCATATTTAAGCGAAATTAATGGACTTTCAAGGATGACGTTCGTATCGGAAGCACTCGTCGCAGTTGCCGTATAAGAGAAACCGAAGAGAAACCAAACTAAGAGAGAGTCGGAAAAGCTCTTCGTTTCCTGCCATAAAACGTGTCTCAACTTACGGTCTCCTCAGGATATAACAGTTTAACACCGAACAGACCCGGTCAGGGCTAACATTTACGAGCTGTTCTGGGGACAGGGATTTCTTTGTTCTGTTGCGAGGAAACTTATTCCACACTCACAACAGAAGATAAAGGCTGGCCCGGGGGCAAAGCATTTTCAATTTGTTTGCCTGCCCGACTTCCGGCTTGTCCCTGATGGCAAATTTGCATACTTAACGTTAATTAAAAACAACAAACATGCCCAAATCAGATTCGATTTTTTTTTGCCTTTTTCCCGCCCAAAAACTTTAATTTACAACTTGGCAAATGAGCGTGCCAAGTGGCTCGAGTAGCTGCCTTTGCCTCCGGTTTTATCTTCACTTATTTTTTTGTGGAAACTTGAAGAAGGCAACGCACAAACCGGAAATAATAATCAACAACAAACATCCACTCGGCGAGGAGAGTTTGAGACGTCTATGAACTGCCACGACAATGTTTTCATTATATATGAGTGTGTGGCGGAGTGTGTGTGTCTCTGCGCGAGTGTGAGTGAGGCAAACAAACGAATATTGTTGATGAATACTCGACATCACGTACGCCCGAGAAATGTACGTGTTTCCATTGTAAGGAAAGCAGGCAAGACAAGTCAAGCCCCTTCTTCCCCTCTTTTTCCGGGTCCAAGTCACCCGTTTACCCCCTTTTTCCGAATTTCCTTCAGCGAGAGGAGTGAGTTACCAGGAAGGCAGACAAAAGTGTAGCATAAATTTGAGCGTCTACGAATGCGAACTAAAAACGGGGTTTTGGCCAACAAAAAAATATAGAAAAGCAGAAAGACGCTCGCGGTTATGCGGATCCAAGTGCCAACAAGCCGAAGAGACAAGTCTAGCAGTGCACTAGGAAAAATACGATGCATTTCTGATGGAGATCTAACTGGTGTAATTTTAGAACAGGAAAATATTAGTCTCAGAATATAAATAAATCGGACTCAGACATTTTTCTTATCATATAAATTTGTTATGATCATTTTTTAATTAAAATAAAACGAGTTTCCGACTCTTTGTGCAAAAAATTAATAAAAATTGTACGGTTTGGTAATGTCTAAAAGTTTCTAACACAATTATTACTTTAACTTGAAAAGATGCATATATATTTCTCTCAGTGCATGAGTGATAGTATGCGGGCAATACAAAATGCCATTTATCATATTCGTACGGGTTTTCGCTTTCCCAGTTTCCCAGTTTCTGGATCATGAGTGTTTTATTGCAATTAATCATTGAGCGCACGCACGCACACAGAGCCACTCAGGCAGACACACACCACGCACGCCCTACACTAGCACACACACACACATTTACAACTCGTTACAAGTCCGCTTTTCCCCCGAAAAACTCCTTGCCAGCATGTTAAGTTGATAAACTGCGCTTCCCTCTATTAACTGCTCCTGATTGCTGTTGTTGCTGCTGCTGTTGCTGTTTTTATTATTTGTTGTGCACAACATGTCGCAGTTGCCACAACCACCCACGCCCCGCCCATAAAACTCCCCCCCGCCCCAGATCCTTGGCGCTGAGATAGCTTTATCACAATTAAAGAAGCTCAGTCAGGAAGTCGTGAGGGAAGCAGGCCAGGTGTCTCTCCGCCTCCCGGTTCCCATCTTTATCGCCCCCTCGTTCCGTGTGTGTGGGTGTGTGTGTGTTGTTTATTACGCAATTTGTTTAGTTTTGCTCAGCATATGGCAACTGGAATCAATATTTATATGGTGTAAGAAGGTGTAAGTGCTATCTAGATTTGTTTTAGCAGGAAGTGATTAAAATGGCTAAGGCAACAGGGGATAATACAAATATGGAAATAGAAACAGTTTAGGCAACAAATTAGGAATAAAAGAAAATATAAATAATTTATGGGTAAGTAAATTATGTTAATGAGACCGATAAAAAAGTAAACAAATTAAATTGAGTAAAGTAAAATAGTTGTAAATATTTAAATGAGGGCTACAAAAAGTCTGCCAGCACATCCCGACCAATACAAAGAATATAATAAGGTTCAAAGTGACAGAATAAATTTAAATCTGTGTTAATTACAACCGTAATTCAATTATTTCTTACCCCCATAAACGATGCCACATCAAGGCGACCCAACCTCCGGGTTATTTTAATTAAAATCATATTAGACAAACCCGAATGCCAGCGCACTTTATGCCCACTCCTGGCATAATTAACCAAGTAAATTCATCTTTTGTTTGGCAAACTGGCCAGGGACAAGTGGCGGCCAACAATAACATTTCATTAAACCCATTAGCACGGCCAAATATTTGCGCAATTAATTAGTTTTAATTACAATTGCCGGTACTTTGGCCAGCGGCAGTGCATACACGTGGTATGCGTAATATATATTTTGATGCGACCGAGACAAAGTGGAACAAATCAGCATAATTAAATTTAAATACTGCCAGCGAAGCAAGAACCGGGCCAAGCATTAAATTCAACTTTAAACGGATTTGGGAGAAGCAAATTAAATCCCGAGGCAGATCAAGGAAGAGAGAAGCAAGACAAATGAGGGAACGCTGGCGGGGCAAAAGTTGAAGCGAAAAATAGCAAATAATAGTGACATGACGAAATACAATCATAATCATGGCACAATGCGACCACACAACAACAAACTAACCGAGAATAAAAAGCAAAATGGAGGAAAACTTTCGCCATAAACAACCAGCCGAGGGAGACGCCAAGGGAGAGGCCAAGTAACAAGCAGCATAATAGAGCTTGGCTGCCAGCTGAAGCTGAAAGAAAAACTAAGATACCATGGCCAGAAGACCGAGCAGGAGCCGGAGCAGGAGCAGAAGGAGCGCCACGAGCAGGACGGCCACAACAGAAATAATAATGGCATATAAATGAAGTAACAAACATTGTTTTCCTTTGACATAACTCATTAACCAGCGGAGACGAAACAGCACAAGGAATGCAGCCACCCGATGACGATGCTTCAAGCTCCGGCACCGGTTCCGGCTCCAAAATCCAGGCTCCCAAGGACCTGCAGGAGGATAAGAGCCAACTGAAGATTCGCATTCCGGAGGCTGCACATTCCAGTCTGGCGCTGCATCACGTGCCAAGCTCAAATTAATGGCAACTGGTGGCCAACTCATTTTAATAGACCTCAAATCTACCATGGAGCATTCCCAACTAAAATTTCTTAATTAATACAATAAGCAGCCGGCATAAAAAGGAGGCGGGAGGTCTTAGTGCTCAAATGCTCGGATGCCGGGCTGCTGGGCCACAAATGTCTGCAATTATTTTTGAATGCCATGCAAGAGGGCACAACAGCAGCTGGCAAAAATCTAAAACCCAACATCGCGACCACAACCGCAACAAGCCGTCAAGCGGCTCTCTACCCCTTCTCCTTAACGTCTCTCTCTCTCTCTAAGTCCTTGCCTCTCTCCTCTGGCCCTGTTGTCTTTGCCATGTCAGCAACTTTCACCACAAACCGTCTCCTGTAAATGAAGAAATTCCTCGTGTCGCCCTGTTGTCTTCAGCTGTCTCAAACTCAGACTAAAACTCAGACCCTCAGCTGGGGCTTCAAGCTGATTGAGGTTTTTCCTCACTACATTGGGAGAAAATTGGTTAAATAAATAAATACATGCTGAGTTGTTCTTATAACTTCAATTCAAAATTAGATTTATATTTTATGAATATTGATAATGTTTGGAAAATAAAAAATCTTATTCTATTAACTATAAGAGTAAAATTAAATAACTTATTACGAATATGTAACTTAAATATTATTTATTGAATGGTAAAGCTTTCTAAGCAATTTTTAAAAAAGTTCCTAGACCTTAGAGTTATTTCTTTCCATGCACTTCCTCTTATGACAAATGAAACTCGAGGATGGGTAGCTGCAGTTGCGTTGATTTGACTGCCATGAAATGGCAGAAAGCGAAGCGCTCTCTGGGGGCCACCTAATTAGGCCTTAAGCTTCGGACTCAATCAGCGTGTAAGCAATTGCCAATACGTGATTTGCCAAAACAAAAACTTTCACACACGCCCGCTCAAGTTGAAGTTGCCATTGTTGTTGCCCTTCCTCTTACTCCTGTTAAGCGAGTGGGCATTTGACACGGAGGCGTGGCAGATCACAGCTGCGTAATCGATTTTCAAGTGTGAAAAGCGGCCCTACTTTCTGGCCCCAAAGCTATTTTTGCGGCCATTTTTTAATCTACACTCGAACGCCCGCCTGGCATGCGGCCGTATTTGCTCAACGTGATGAGATTTTGTGGTCTATGCCCCCGCTCCCGGAGAACTCTATTTACATTTTTTTCTTTTTATTTCGGCGTTTGTTGGCATATCGATCTTTGGCCAAATCTTTGACTCCCTTTATGGCCTGGTCTCGGCTCGGGCTTGGTGGTTTCTCTTAACGCCCGAAAGCAGACAACAGCAACTGCCTCTAAGCTCGAGTAATTTTTTGCTAGCCGCCCAGTGGTTCTTGTTCTTGTTCTGTTTTTTTTTCCAATTTTTTTTCTATTTGGGTTGAGGAGGGGCCCCGGCACGCAACAGCTGCCAGCAGCCGGCGGAAGGCGGAAAACTTTTCTCTCTGCCAGCCAACAAACAGCAGGCGGCTGGGAAAATGCAAAAACAAAAAGAGGAAGGTATTGGAAAACAAAAATCGACAAAAAAACGAGTAAGCTCGGAAGCTAAAGATTATTATCAATATCAGATAGGAGAATATATAAAGAGTTTTTTTGCTGGGGGTGACCGACTTTTATTAGTCCTAATGATGTGAAAAATATGGCGTAAAATAAACGAATAAAAAATGTTTTAAGGGGTCCTAGCATATATGTAAATCTTTAATGTTTAAAAATCGCTTAGAAAGATAATCCAATATTATATTTAAGCTCAAGATTAAGTAAATAAAGCACATTCTTCTACAACGATTTTGTTATATAAAAAAGTATTTTGGCCAAGTTAGACTTTTCCATTATCCGCCCCGCTTATTTGCCAGTGACGGTAAACTGTCTACTCTAAGTAGAATCAAGAGTCCCCCCTTTCGCTTCGACATTATTTTTTCCCCCTGTCACATGCTAAGCAAGCATCTTTTGCCATATTTTTCGGGGGATTTTCTATTAGGACATTCCATATATATCAACCATCAGCAGCGGCAAAGCAAAGGCAAAGTTTAGTCTAATGCTCTTAACGCTCATGTCTAACCTCTTTGCCCGTTCCCCGGCGCGCTCTCTTTTCCCAGCTGCGGTGTGGATTTGTCGCCTGTCTGTTCGCCTTCGCCTTAGATCCCGCCCATCTCCTCACAATTCTCTACTTAACACATCCACTAACGACAGACGTCGCGCAACTTTCGACATGTCTCCCGAGTTGTAAGGCGCTGAGAGTAGTTCCATGTCCGAGAGAGATTGCCTAGTTATACCCACTCTCGTATTTACACAGAAAAAATACAGGCTTTCAAAGCAGATGCCGCTTATGAATCGTCTTTACCCTTTACAAAAATATTATGCTCCACAATATTAGCATGCAAATATTTTTAGATCTGAAATAAATAAACAAAATATATCAACAGAATAGTAACCCAATTTTTACATTTATTAAAAAAATATCTATGATTGACATACTTTTTGAAACCTAAATAACTTATTTATTTTATTTGACGTTATCTCTAACACCCGGACTGTTTTATTATTATTGTTTATTTATAAAAAAAGAAGCAAACAAGATTTGTTTTCTGTGCACTTTGTCAGTTGTCTGACAGATGAAACATAATTTGATATAAATGCATTTTAATATGCAACTGCCGCTCGTTGGAGCTGCTCGCCCATGTTGCGGCGAATTTATGTTTTTGCCGTAAATCAAATGAATAATTTAAGCTCTCTGCATGGCCAGTGTCTGTCACTTAAAAATGTCAGGGCTGCCATCAAAAATTTCCGCCGTTCGCATCATTTTTTTTCCGTATCCGACTCATATCAGCAGCCGCGAGGCGGAGCGGGTGCGGGACCGGAATAAATGGGCAATGTAAGCTTTGCGTAATTGCATTAAATGGCATGGAACCGAATCCATCACACAACAAAACAAGAAATCGACTGGCAGAGGGTGAAAGGAGAGTTAAGAACGGGAAGGAAAGAACGGATAAATAAAAGCAAGAAAGTGGCGACAAAATTGAGAGCCGATTCAGCCAATACCCTGGCTAAGACATTTCCGGAATTTTTTTTATAAATAAATGTAATATAGTTGCATAAGCTTAACAGCAGTTTAAACTTAAGTCTATCGAAAAGACTATTTTTTTTTATTACATTTTATAGAAAATATAGCTTAAAAATTAAAATTAAAAATAAATACGGAACATGTTTATTTCACCTTAATTAAACACTTTATCAAAAGCATACTACCCCTTGATGGAGTATAAGTATTCTCTTCATGTTCAACATCAGCGCACAAAATTCCAATTTATTTTAATTGATTTATTAATGATTGAAATGTTGCATAAATGTAGCAATATAAATGTATTTTTCGGCTACCCCGGCCTCATCTTCACCCCTTTCCGCACAATTTTAACAGACTGCGCACTTTTTATCGGTTTCAGTGTCTGATGAGCGAAATCAATTTTCAAGATGAACTGAGAGCTCAGACATAAAACAATAAAAATTATGTGAAAAAAATTAACAAAAGGCTTTAACGAAATGAATAAATGCCAATAATAAATAGGCAGAAATTAAGTGGATTCTTTTACAATTACCCATCTTCAAAATGTCCAATTAGATTTAAGAGAAAACTGCCAATGTGTAGTTACGACTTCTTCGCTTTCCGGCTGAAATATTTACATAACACGCTTACCCAAAAGGCTTTTCTCAATTAAAAAACCATCAAAGGAAGAGAGATGTAAGCCTAAGGACAAACACAAGAGGGAAATTGTGGAAAAGCGTATCCATTTCCCTTCGTCTCTGCAGCCACCCCATTTTCTTTTCTTTTCCCTTGCTCTTAGATTGCACATTTGCGGATTGGCCTCAAGATTGGGCATAATTATGCAATTTCCTCTTTAACGCTCAGCCAGACAGACACAAAAAGAGTTAAATTCAATAAAATTTACATTTAACCACAAAAACTGCGACTCGACTCCTCAAACTCGACGATAAGAGAACAGAAGTAGGCGAAAAGTTAAGATGAAAGTCGAACAAAGAGATGGAAAAACAGAGACTTATGTAAATTGAAATTCAAGAGCAGAAAAACCAAGAAAAACAAAAACAGAGCGAAAAAAAGGAGGAGAAAACGGGGAAAACAGGAACAACAAGAGCATCAACAGCTGAAAAACTGACTGCAAAGACAAAAAGAAATTTTCATTCATTTCGAATTACGCTGTATGAGTGTCAAAATGGCGGTACTGGTACCCTTTGCTGACACTCACACTAAGCAACATAAAACATGTACTGTAAGGAGAAGATAATCTACAGACAAATATTTAATCCAATTTGTTGCAACTTTATTAAGAAAACATAGAGTGAAGCAAGCAAACGGGTGCTTTTCATTGAGTATAAGTTCAAATCTCAATCCTTTTTAAAAACATTCCAAGCAAACCAGTTAGGAATATTTTTAATTAACTAATATTTAGTTAAGTTCCCATTTGTATTGTATTTTTTATTCCAATTAATATATTTTGTAAAAATCCATACTCCTCTCGAGTATATTTTCGAAAAATGTCAACTTTGTAAGCTAGTGTAATTAAGGCAAGGGTATGGGTATGACCCCGAAGGAGGGTGGCCCCTGGCTGGCTGGGTGCTTATTTCGAGTGGAGGTCACCCGACAATTGGCTGGGCTTTTGTCGCTTGTCGCTTCTGCTGGCGGTGCAGACCGAAAATTCAATTTCATGCCGCGTGACACAAAGACAAAGCCAAAGCCACCAAAGGCAGACGCTTTCCCTCGAAAAGCTGCGAAATCGGGCGGCGGAAAAACCCGTACAGGGAGGAGGTAGGAGCGCGAACGAAGCGGGAAAACTCGCTGCATTCGGGAAGACGAAACGACGACGACGTCGACGATGGGCGACAGAAAGTTGACATTCAAAAACGTGCGCACTTGGCTCAAAAGAATTTCAAAATAGCCACTTTTGCTTAACAATTGGCGCGGCCAACAAATTAAAAGGCAGCCAAGTGGGAGTGGCACCACAAAATAAATGGGAAACGCAAGGCGAGAGTTCAGGTGGTGGTCACAGTGCAGCCGGCGACAATTTAAAGTCAAGTAGTCGAGTGCCAAGGGAGTATTGAGCGTAAAAGAGGAAAAAAAGAAAATAATTGCCGCGCAAAATGCACTCGAAATCGCAGACAAGTGCCGCAAATGGGGATTTGGGGTTGAGGACTGCGATAAGTGGACCGGGACTGGCGGAACCGCGGCGAAACTCCCAACTTCGATCTGGCATTAGCGTCATTTACACATCTGTGTGTGCGCCGCGAACCACGCTTAGTTAACAATGCTGCGTCTGCCGCGGCCAAGTGGCTAAATTTCCATGGAAAAGCGAAGGAACCGCAAGAGTCACCACTTGGAGGCAGAGCGAGCACTAATGGCCACAGGTTAAGTCAAGTGCCTGACTCTACAGCTGCCCAATGGAGTTGAATTATTGGGAAATATTATCCAAAAAGGTTCGGAATTCAATTTGTAAAATTCAGAAACATTAAAAACTCTTTTAAAATTACATATATTAATAATAACTCAAACTTTTACTTTAATATTGAAGACTGGTAAATATATATTTTCTGAAACAATAACATATTTTAAAAACCCTGACCACCACCATTTATTTGATTTTTTTTAGATAAGTCTAAGGCAACGGGTCCTCCGTCTGAACCTGAGTGGTGACCTCCACATCCTTGCCCGAGGAGGAGTTTGCCTGCTGCTGCTGCTTCACCTTCTGCCGGCACTGGTGGATCTTGAAGGCGGTCTCGCACTTATTATCCCCGCGGATCATGTGACACTGACGCTCAGGCCACAGGTCGGGATTGGTGGCATCGGAGAGTAGCCCGAAGAAGTCCCTCTCTACGAAAACTCCGTCGTGCATGAGGCCCATCTGCTCGTAGAGACAGTGAGTGAAGCACTGGACAGACTCCGAGGGATCGGTAAAGTCCTCCTGCTGCAGCTTGTGCAGGTCCCGCAGAGAGATGTCCGTCTGATCGCCGCACAGTCGGATCATGTCCTCCGTTATGGGTTTTGGAGACTCGTCGGCCACCGTTAGGCCCAGATTGATGTTCACTTTGGCGAAGCGAGACTGTTGAAGAAATTATTTTTATCCCGGCATGGCTTTGCCCCACTTTAATCCTTTACTCACCTCGCTTAGAGTCAGTAATTTAAGCACTACTAGCACCACCAGACCGCGATTCATTATGGTTCTTTTATATTTTTCACTGATTTATCTATCACGAACTCACTGCTTTTATAGCGCTCACCTTTCGATCATTAGCGGGGCTGGAAAACATTTTAATTGCGAATATCAATTCAATGAGCCGAGCACAATTCGCGGTTTTCGGTTGAAAAAGTTCAAAGCGCAGTCGGAATAATGCAAAAGTAACAAACCAAGCCGAGCAGAACTCAAATCGATGCCAATTGGCATATCGAAAGTATCTTGAGAGCTGCTTCAACAAATCCCGAGTGCCCAGCAAGTTCTCCTCTCACCCGAAATGCCGGAAAAAAAACTGCTGAAGTTGCAAAACAAAATTTTTGAAACAAAACAAGAAGAAAATTGTAGTGGGAAATTCGGATGCTGAAGTCTCAACTTGTTAACACTCTGCATATCATTTTACTGCAATGCGATTTAATTTATAAAGATATAAAAAAGTATTATAAAATAATTTAAATTAATTACTAAATTAAATTAATTAAATTAATTAATTATATTAATTATACTAATATTCCCTTATGTTTCACTGTTATATTCCGTGTTTAGTCAATTAAATTATTTATAATCTTTTTAGATGAAATGTAAGTTGAAAACTTCCAACTCAATCTCCAAATCAAAGTACTCTTCTCTCAACTAAATTACTAATAACCGAAAGTACAGTCAACAACTTTGGATGTTCAAGCTGGAGAGTGTGTGTGTGTGTCTGCAGCGATGTGTATGTGGAAATGTGCAAGTGTGTTGGGCACTTCCGTTTGGCTGTTGCGCCATTTTGACTGCGACTATTTCCGCTGGTCGCATTAACTGCAGGCGCATAACTTTTCCAATTTGCTTTTGGCAATTATTGATATAAGCCAGCAGCAGCAACAGCAACTTGAACGAGCTTCTGTCTGCCACTTCAGCCTCGCTCTCAATCGCTCCCTCTCTCTTTCTTACATTAGTAGCCTTCTCTCTCACACACCCAATCACGTTTGCATCGGTCCGAGCATATTTTCCTGCATTCTTGCGCATATTTGTGCAACATTCCAAAAATTCTTGAACAAAGTTTCGTTATTATTGCCATTTTGCCGACTCTTGGGAGCGCTTCGTGCTGGCAACTGGGAGCTGGAAGCCCGAAACTCCAGAGCCTGCCACTTTGATTACTTTTGCAGTTGCCGTTAGATGCAATTAGTTGGTTCATTAGAAAAACAACAACTCCCCCCTGCCTCGATAGGAATTCACACACTTAATTAGGAGCCCCAAATGGAAAGGGAAGCCGACTCGACTCGACTCTCACTGATTGCTTTAAAATACACTGGGAAAAGGTCGGCAATTAACTTATAAATCTAATTTTATATTTTCATGTGATAATTTAAGTCAAATATCATTAAAAATATTTTTTAAAGACTTTAATATCTAGCATAAATAAAGGTAAAGATTTTTTAAATAATTTCTTTTATTTTTCGACAGATTTTAATGTTTTCTTGGTTAAACTTAAACTAAATTCGCAGCCTGCCTATAAATAATTATATTTAGGGATATAAAATAAGCAGAAAAAATAAGTTTAACATTGTTTAAATATTTGAATTAAATTTCAGTAGCTCCGCCTTTTTAAATGGAATGAAATGCATTTAAATGCTGATTAACCTCTCACATCCGATTGATTTTTGTTCAATGTGTAGTGTTATATCTTTGTATCTTGAAGATGCCCTAGACTACTGCTTGAGTATGCAAATCGGTCAGCAAACTGGAGCTGAGTGATTTGGCCAGCTCTTTGGGCACCGTACTGAAGAATTTAGCATGTGACCCGAAGCTCTGTTGCATATTTGTTGCATAATGCCAACTTATGCACTGGCACATTGTTGACCAGTTGTCCGGAATCTACATACATATCCTATATCCCATATCCTCCGCCCCTCGATTTACATTATTTGCCGCTATGTCCACTGCCAAAGCGTTTTGGGTTGAAAAATCTACAAATCGCATGCCGCAAACAAAAGCAAATGCCAGCACTGGGATGTAGATTGCTGAATGGATGGCTGACTGGATGGCTGAAGGGATGGATGGATTGTTGAACGCTTAGAGGGATAGATGGTTAGATGGCTGGCATACCAGCATTATTCCACGTCACCGGCCAGTGCACATTTCAAATTGGAAAGGAACGCTGCAAATACTGAGAACTTGGCTAAAATTCTCAGGCAAGGTCTCTCATTCAATGCGAAATAAATAAGTAAATAGTTGAGATGCTCTCGCCGCTGTGACAATTCGTTCCTCCCCTCTTTCGCTCTCTTTTTTATCTTTTTATTTTATTTTTTATTCCTGCCCGCCGCACTCTCTTTGCGGTTTAATTTTCCCATACCGTCCGCATGCAAATCACATACAATCAGAATGAAGTAAACGTGGGCCAAAGGCAAATATGACATTTCAGTCAGCCAAGTAAATAAATGTTAGGCGGCACAAATGGAACGTGCCAAAGCCGCTTGAAGAATACGAGACCTCAGACACTCGACCCGGCGGAGGAGCGCTGCCTTCACCTGTGCTCCATATCTAACCCACAGAATCCCTTTCACCTTCGGGCTGCTCTCCTGCACTCCTCCTTTCCACCTGTCAATCCTCGGCAAACAACTGTGAGGAGTCATTTCGCAGCCAGAGAAATGTGAAGCTGCCGAGTGAGTTAGGTGGGACTTTTAAGCTCCTGGGTTTCTGGCTTAAAAGGGATGTCTGCTCCTATTTCGGATAAGTATCTGGAAAAATATATTTAGAGTTCTGAGAATCAAGAAATGTGGCAGATTTAATAATAACTAATTTAGTTGCAATCATAAGAATCTTTTCCTATATATCAATTGTTTCAAAAAGTAATACAAAAGTTTTCTTGAATATGAAATTCTTAGAAGATGTTTTGGTCATATTTTAGTGTTTTTAGTCACATATTTTCCCCCTTATTGGCTGCATCTTGCCGCATCGTTTTCCTTTCTTTTTAGCCTACAAATAATTGTATTAAAATAGGAATTTTTTCAATTTGAGAGTTTGGCCTGACAGGACTCCGCTGCGACTCCGGACAGCTGGCTGCCGGCTGTGGACTCCGGACTCCTTTACTCCGGACATGTGACAGCCGAGACATGGAGAGACAGTCGGGAATGAAGTTGTGGCACGCATTGTCTGAGGCTGCAAGGAAAGGGGCAGCGACATTTTTAGCCAGAAAGCATGTGGGACTGGCTGGCTGGATCACTGTTCTCCCCAGCATTCTTCCTCCCTCTGCAAGTTCGCAGCGAATTGTTTGATAATGACACTGACATGATGCTGTCCTGACAACTAGGCAAGAAACTGGCTCCAGCCGCAGGAGCGACCACCACACTCTGGCACGGATTTTCCCAGCATTTCCTGTCTGGCCCACGAAATTATATACGAAAATTAGTTGGAGCTGCCGCCGCTGGCAAATTTTCTATGTGAGCTTTTCCTTGATTTTTCTTCTTTTTTTGGTTCCTTTTTTTTTGGTTCCTGCTGCCGCTGATGCCAGCCTGATCTCATTTCGTGTTTCTTTTCTTATTTTTTTCCGTTGATTTGCTTTTCGGTTTCGGGCCGCATTTTGGGGCCCAGTGCAAGCGGCGCTCTAAATTAAGTTTTAAGCAACATGTCTGCAAAAATCATGCCCCAGGATACCCGTACTCGTGGTCCTCATCCTCGCACTCCTTGCCTCCTCCGACTGCTGTCGCTGGCAGTCGCAACGTTTTATTCTCGGTCTCCTCTCGGTTTTTTTTTTGTGTATTTCTATTTGAAGAATGGAAATTGTGTTTTGTGTGTGTTTGCTGCAGTAGTGGTCTTCCTTGTCCTTCGTGCAGTTCCTTGAGGAGCTGCTGCTGCCTCAGCCCGTGCTCCTGCTCCTGCCTCCTGCTGACTATTTTTTGTGTATTATTTTTTTTTTATTGTATTTCGCTGGCCGTGCTATTTACACTGGCGCAGTCAACAGTCGCCGTCGTCGGCAGTTGCTTTTCCTGTGCCTATTTATATATTTGCAGGAGTTGCAGGACGATTTGGCGAGAGGAGGAGGATGAGGGGCAAGGACCAACAGAGATTGTACTTCTTCTTGGCTCGGAATTTGTATTTGTGTATTTGTCTTTTAGTTTATTGTGCGGCAGCTAGGCAACTTTGCCTTTTGTATTTGCGCTCCATTGAGGCAAGGAATTCAATTTTAAAATCCCCCAACCAGCAAACGAACCGGGGGACCTGTGGTCCGGGCTGCATTTGATTACAGCTCCCCCAGCCCCTGTCGAACGCTTCGTTTAAAAATGATCGACGGCGGCGGGCCCAGAGCCACTGCTTAGCTAATTAAACGTGGCGTATACTTGATGTAGTCCGGACTAAGCGCACATCGAGTATACGCCACGTTGAGCAAACAGGAAGCGGACGAAGAACGGCGAACAGGGAGCTTAGACAACCGACTTAATGGGGGATAAGCCAGCAGCCGGCAAACACTTGGCTGGCAATTAATTAAAAGCCACCGAACATGGAGCCAAATATTTAGTTCTTAAATGCAACAACAAGGAACAAAGGCGGACAACTTGGAAAATCCGATTTTATTGCCGCCACTGAACAGCAGATGCTAAGAAAAATCCAAAAAGAAGGTGACTTTTCCTACATGTCGCTGACCGTTGCCCGGAAGTCGTGTATTAGCTGCCTTATGGCCACCGCACAGCCCACAGTGCCGAAGATAAGCCCGATCAGGACCAGCACTACGTCGCGTATCAGTCTCCACCTCAGTCGCCCATAGCCCTTCTCATAACGTAGGAATATGTCCATCAGGGCGGGACACAGCAGGTTCAGATTGCTCAGCGAAAAGGCGCCCTCCAGTTCCGTGAGGGCAGCCAGGTTGGGCATGACTATGGCCACCACTCCTGGAGAAATTCAATTTTTAAATATTTAAATTAATTACTAAATAAAAAACCCACCTGTAAGCAACAGAAATATAATGCGCACCACATACTCAATCAACGTGTGACACTTTCTCCTCTCCGTGGCTTGACCGTAGTCGCTGAAGATTACAGTGATTACCACAAAGCCATGCAGGGGATAGCTCAAAAGGATACCCGATGCAATGCAAAATTTGATGATCTGGGAAAGACTAAGATACGAAAATTAATAAATAAATAAATTTAAATAAGTAGTCATTATTTTACCTACATTTCATTCTTCGGAATATTAAGTGTGACGCTGGCCTGCACACTTTCCCCGAACCGCCAGTAACCCATTATTCCGAAGAACAAATTCGAGAACAGGATGAAGAACACAGCCAGGTTGAGGACTCCAAAGATGCCCAGATAGGCCTGAGGATGAGCCATATTGGCCTCCACAACGAGCATCTAAGACTCACTTATTACTGAAAAATCTTTCATATTGAAAATCAACTCACCGAACCCACGGCCGTTAGGGAAAAGGCCGCAATCCCAAAGAACTCGATCCACTCGAGCGGTGGCTTTGCCAACTCGCGTTCCTTGACATCCGGCAGGCCAATAAACAAATAGTACATGATCAGGATGAATCCCGCATACAGCATTAAGTTGGAGATGATGTTCAAGGGCACTAGATATTTGAGCCGACGAATCATAAACACGGGCAGGAGCACCAGACACACGCACATCACATAGTACCGCTCACTAAGCTCTCCCCCATAGTAATCGCCGATCTCCTTGAAGTTCTTCGCCACGAAGACCAGGTAGACGGAGCACAGCAGGAACTGTCCAAAGACCAGGACGCAGCTGGTCATGACGCCCGCCGTGCGCCCGAAGCCCTGCACCCAGTGGGGACCCTCTTCGTAGGCGATCTGAACGGCCTGCGGCATAGAAACCTGCGGCACCTGACGCCTCCGACAGCACTCCGTCATGCCAAAGATCTGGTAGAGAAAATATCTGGTTACAAAGAGGATCAAGGGTCAGGAGGAAGCCACTTACGAACCAGCAAGTGGATGCAGTACGTCAGCAGGACCATCAACAGGGCGGACATCACCACGCCAATCACGATTCCCGAGCAGCGAAAGGCCAGTGGCATCGCCAGGATTCCCGTACCAATCACGCATTTTAATAGCGAGATGAAGGCGTCACAGTTGCTGGGATTTACACATGGAAAAAAGTGTTATAAAAAAGGAAATGAATCTCTCTCTGATCCAATATTGAACTCACGTCAATGGCTTCTCCACGGTTCGCTTCGCATAGGGATCGTATCTGTAAAACGACGCAATCGACTTGCTGCAATGAAGCCCAATAAAGATTAATCCTGTAGCTAAAACTAAGAAGCCACTCACACTATGGTCAACGGCTCATTGGCAGTGACTGGTTCGTCCTGCTTCTGATCCTGCTGCTTCGGCTCCATTGCCGGATGTCATCAGCGGCAACCAAGAGCAACATCAGCAACAGAAAGAAAACAAAAAAAAGAAACGAAATCAACGAAAATCGTCTCGCACTTTTGACAACAATTTCAAATTAGTTTAGTCGATACTGCCTTCCGTCGTCCTGCCTGCAGCTGCGCACATTCAATTCACTTACACAGCATTAACAGGAAATGCAACTGCAATGGCTGCCGCAGTCGCAGCCGCAATCAAAATGGCTGCACATGCGCGCCCATTATCATAATAAGCGCAAGTTATGGCCAGCTTCGCGGTCCTGCAGCGCATAAACTTGGCTAACTAACGGCAGATTGGTCCTGCGGCCGCGGGACAAAGGTTTCTTGGCAGTCAAGATAAGGGAGGAGCTGGCGTTGGGATCCTTGCGACAGTTTTGGGCCAAAGTTAGCTACAGTTGGACGAGGCTAAGGTGGATCCTTAAGTTAAGTTTATAATATAAGAGAAATTTCTAAGCCAAGATCGCAATCACAAGCATTCCCCCAACGGCCACGCTCCACTGTCGCCTCCAGCTAATGGTAATCTCCAGCTGCAATGCCATCGCTGCAAAGCTCGCCGGAGGACAATTGTCATGCCAGAATGCGCACTTCCGCGTTCGCATTTAGCTAGTGGTTGCGTCTCGGTGTGCGTTTAACAGTAAATTGAATTAAAATTTATTGTGCAAATTGCAGAATTCCGAAAACGCGCAGCGCACAGCGCCCAGGACACTCGCCGAGACAGCGGCGCAAATCCAATACAAATAAAATTAAGTAAGAATGCACAGGGCGAGCTCCCGGGTAGTAAAAGGGGGATATATATATAAATTTATATATATATATGGGAGCGCACATACAAGTGTCTGTGTTGGCACAGAAATATGCAAATGCGATATTGTCGCTGGGCGACATTTACAACAATTACAATAACAACGCAGGCACCTAACTGCGTGCGACATGTGACACGATATTCAAATAAAGGACGATGGGAGAAGGCTCCTCTGGCGGCGGGTCGGGGGCGGGGCATTTATAGCATATATTTTGCATAAAGGGAAATATGCAGCAGTAACTGCCGGGAAAAGAAAACTGAACGGAACGGAACGGAAAACGAGCGAGAGCAGAGCTGAACTGAACAGAGCTGAGCAGCGCAGAAATCAAATAAAACAAATTTGGAATTTTACAGCAGACAAGGAGCCGCACCGAGCGGCACACCAAGGAACTGAACTCAACTGCTTATGTGCGACAATGTCCTGGACCCGGACCCGGACCAGGTCCTCGTTTTCCTTTTCGTCCTGGATGCCTCCACATGTTCCTTAAACTGTCAGCAATGTGCGACTCCGGCGCTGACTCTGACTCCAACTGCGAGTGTGTGTATGTTATGGAAACAAACAGACTGACATTCAATTTAAATTCCTATACAAATAATTGCATGGCATTGGCATGGGTCGCAGGAGGAGAGGCGGCGATAAA